>VNJU01000517.1:0-151063 GCA_008042675.1 Drosophila seguyi
CGTCTCAGATTTTCTTGTTCTGCGCTGTGTTTGTGTTAAGCATTTCCTCGAACAATTTAAATACCCAGTGTTTGCCAAAGACAAGGGGTATGATGGAAATACTTGTTTCAAAATTATTAATTTCAGCTTTATATTAAACATAGAAGTTTTCCAGTAATTTTAATTTTTTAAAACAGATTATAGTTTTTTAAAATCGATTTTTGGATATTTTTTGGTCGATTCGCCGAAGTTAGCTTCCTTTCTTGTTTTTTTTTTTTGTTTGGCATGGAATTTGGCTCTTTTGTGCATGCATTCAATCTTTACTCGGCTGCTGTTGCTGCCGTTGCTGCCAGGCATTTTTGCTTCAGTTTCTGCAGTTGTTAGTTATGATGATGGTGCTGCTGTTGTGGCTGCGTCTGTTGCTCATGTTGCTGCCTGGCGTTGCTCGTTCCGCAGGAGATGTTGCTGCCTTATCCACCAATGTTGCCCTTAAATCCTGTGGTTGCTCTTCTCGTTTTGGCTCGTGGCCCTGGGTGCTGTGTGTGTGTGCTCTTCTCCAAGGTTGTTTTCCACTCGGTGGCATTTTTAAATGAAGTTTAAGCTGGTCCTTTTGCATAATGCACCGTGCATTTTCGGTCAAAGAGGCGGGGTGAATGGAGTATGTGGGAGATGTGTTGCCGGAAGATGCCAGAAATATTTGCTGTCTGTTGGGTGAGGAACGAGACATGGCCACAGAGTCGGTTGGTTACTTTCCCATCATTTATTTACTATATACAAAATTGTATTTAATAAAGTAAAGGAAATTAAAGCGCAACCTGAAAATCCTAGTAGCCTATGGCCAATTTCGCTTTACTTGTATAATTTTTCTTTACCTTTTTGCATTTCTATTTATTTTTCCATTTTCATTTCTATTTTGCGTGACGGACATTTGATATTTGCCAATTTTATTTCATTGGCACTATGGCAAATTGATTTTTGCCTTGCATTCGGTTGGCATATTTGATTTGCTTTCTAGGTTATGTTTGCCACACTATTTCTTTTGTGTTTTCAATTAAATTTCTTGTGTTGCAAATAAATAACATTTCTCGCCCCGGCCCCAGTAGCATTTCCCTTCTCTGGTTTTCATGTTTGAGCATTTTCTCAGTCTGGCTAGAGATCATTTCTTGGTCTGCTGACAAGATTTCAATTTGACTTATGGTGGCCTGTCGCTTTACACGATGGAAACCACTCGTTCTTCTGCTCGATCTCGCCGGTCTCTTTATGTACAATATATGTCTTATAGCACGCGTATCTGAGGGATTGCCGACTATGCAGCAATCCTACAGCTAACACATGTTTGGCTAAATAATTGAGATTGCTGGCATTGTGTGTGCGCCAACTATTTGGCATTTTTCTCATCTCACGATGTCATCCAAAATCGGGCAGGCTGCCAGCCAGGGGCCAATTTCTACTCCTTTCATCTCCCCATCAGCAGAAGCAGAAGCAGAAGTAGTAGTAGTTGTTGTTCTCGGCCCTTTTGTTTGGTCTCAAAACTATTTCGGGGTGGTCCAAAAGTGTCCATTCTTCGTCACCACTGGATGTCAATGTGCTTGGCCTGTTAGTCATGGAATCAAATATGCAAATCTTGTGCTAAATAGACAAGACAAGCAGATAAATATTTACACGAATCGAGTGAAGGCGTCTTGGCCGTTGCCTGATAGTTGCTGGAGGGTTGAAGTGACCTGCACTTGAGCAGGCAATGAACCTAAGGCTGAAAAAAATATGTTCCCAGTTAAGAAAAAGGCTCTTGAGTGCTGGGAATACAATTTAAAAAAATATAAATATTTTATTTCATATCTTATTTAGTGAATTTTTTATGAGTTGTTATTTACAACTAATAAAAACTAGAATGTGTGAAAAAAATTATTTCAAATATTTTAAACTTATTTTCCTTTAAGAACTCACAGTAAATGTGTGTAATATTTTATCCTCCCTTTAATTCTAGATAAATTTACAGTTTTTTTTACCAAGAACTAAACTTTCAATACCAGATCCGTCCTTGCCTTTCTCGGAACAAAGCTAATCAATATGAAATAACTTTGATGACAAATCATCAAATGTCCGCCGGTCGGTCACTCACACCAAGTATTCCCCCTATCACTCTCGATTTTAACCCTTTTTCCCCCTTATCTCGTCACAATGCTCTCTGTCAAATCAAATTTATACTGGCGATATATTTCGTTGGTTGGCAGTTGTGATGAAGTGTGCCTAGCTCATTAGGCGCGCCTAAATGCTCGTAAAAATCAATAAAATTTCGCACAGATTTTAAATGGGAATGGAGCGTGTTAAAGCGAGATGGAAAGCTTAGGCATTTTAGATAAGGATGAGTTCCATATAAACTATATATATTTACCGGGGAGCTCGTGTGCGTGGTCTTTTTGATGATATATATTCGTGTTTGCCGTCGGACAACAACACCAGCGAGCAAGCGAGCGAGGCAGGTAAATAGCAACAAATTAGATAAGCGATTTATTAGCAACAAAGATACGAGGCAACAACAATTGAAACGATTACAGCACAGCAACAACATTGTAACACATGGGAAAAGGTTTAGCACACACAAATGTAAGTGTGTGCGTTTTATGCAAATTACCTTTTCACACACTATTAAACGCTCGGAAAGATTTCCGTTTACCACTTTGTTGTGTGCTGTCCAGTAAAAAGTTGTGTGAATGAATTTTTTATTTGCCCATTTGATTAGAGGTACTGACTCACTTTATTCGGGTTAACGTTAGTTTTTTGTATCTGATAAATAGATTATTTTTATACTAAATGAAAGATTATAAAATTAAATTAAAAGAAACGAGAGTTTAGTTTAAATTCAAAATATTTTTAGGGTAAATAGAAAGTCTATGTTCGCTATTGCTTGTACATTTCAGGCAAAAATTGGAAGAAGATCTCTTCATAAAGGAAGTGGGTTCAAACTAAGCTATTCTTTCAATTCCCTTCTTAATCAAATCCACGAGCAAACATGAAAAACGGGGACCCCTTATGCGATCTATGATTAACAAAAGTACTAACATTGGTTCATTGTATTTGAAGAGTAATATTTCTAATATTTAATTGGTCCATAAAAGCTCTGTTCAGAATATTAAAATAAACTTTGTTTTAAGTATTTGCTCACCTATCTCTACTTATTTACGTTTTATGGTATTGATCTATATGTTTTAATCACCCATCCTGCCTGCTTATTTATCTATTTCTGTGCTTAATTTCCTTGCTAGAAATTTATTGTGGATTTCGCATTTATCACACGATACTTCTGTTTTGTTGTCTGCTTTAAAAAAGAATTTGGCTGCTGCTGCTTGGAGCTTGTGTAAATAAACGCGTCTCGAATAACAACGAGAGGCGAAAACAATTGGAAGTAAACAATAATATATAAACAGGGTCAGTGGTTTACAAAACAAAAAAGAGCCTGTGCCAATTGTGCTACTGGCAGCGGAAGTTTGCATGATGATCTTTTGTACTGTTCTTGTTCTTTTCCGTCTATTTCCCTATTTTCCCTAACCCATAAAGTAGTGTTTAAATAGGCTAAGGATATCCTTAAGCTAAAAACCGCACAAAGAACATGTTCTATTTACCTTTCTTTTCGTTTTAGGTAAGTTTGTTGTTTTGTGGTTGTCTGGGGGCAAAAAACAGTTGTTAGCATGAGTCAAACTGTAAGTGAACACACACCAATTTCTATATTTACATATATTTTATTTCCAAAAACCAAATACCTAATAACCTAAGTAGACTTAAGAGCAATGCAGCTCCAGTGTCAACAACAGAGAGCTAAATACAAAAATACAAAAAGAATTTAAAACATTTTAAAACATAAGAAATTACATATAAATATTATGGGTCTGTGCCTGTCCGCCTGTCCGTCTGTTTCCTAGAATATTTTTCATAGCACCAGAGCAGCAGCAGCAGGCAGCCATTTCTAAAGCTGGCAGATATTTTTATATTTTATTTCGATTTGATTTCTGCTGTCGTCGAAATGTATTGTGCATTTTGTTGCCGCTGCAATTGAATTGCAAATATTTGCGCCACAATTTCTTCTTCAGCGTGCCATAGATAAATAAATGAATTTTCGATTGTATTTTATTAACAGTAAATAAAGTTTCAATTTTCACATATTGCGTATACGCCTAGTGTGCGCTCAGTCAGTTCATTAGATAAAGTGCCGCTTAAACCAGGCAAGATGTGTATACTAAACAAAGATTCTAGAATTCTATTCCGCTCGAGAGTTTCAGCAGCTAAAAATAATGTTTACGATTCAATTTCCCTACTCATGTCGCCTGCCGCCAGATAATTGGGCGTGTGTGTTGCCTGCCAGCGGGCTGACTTAATGCGGACCTCTTGGCGGTCATAAGTCAATAGTTGGGGACGTTTTAATGGCTCTTTTGCCGTGTAAATCTTGGCGCTAATGAAAACTTATGAATTTCGGCTGCTGCTGCTGTCTTCCTGCCTGCTCCGCGCCATTCAATTTAAATTGTGTATATATAATTCATGTTGGGTTTTATGGCTGGCCTGCTCGAGATCCGAATGTTGTCCATCACATGCTGTTTGCTGCATTTTCACGTTTTTAACAACCATGTGCTTTTCCATTTTCCCGCCCTATTTTCCTCCACCCCCCCAAACAGCTTTTATGGCTGCTTGTCAAGCATGCCTGGCTGGTAATGTTTTATTAATTGAATCGTCAGAGCTGGCGAGTGGTTTTCAGGAATTTGCATAGATCCATCTAAATTGAGAGAAAGAAAATGTATCTGTGAATCATTTCTCCGGCACGATATCGTGACATCAATCTTGGAGCACGCGTCTCCAACAGACCACAGTCTGTATTTATTCTCTCGTTTTATCACGCCATATGTTTACAATCACTGAGCAAACGGAAAAGTTGTGAAAATAATGCATTTTCATTGAGCAAAAGAAATTTTTGTAATGGATTTTTTTCTAAAATAATAGTTTAGAGCTTGTTTTAAAGCTTAATGGATTTTATTTACGAGCATAAACAATTAGTTGCAAATCCCAAAATCTTGTATATTATAGCATGTTTTCATGAATTTTCGTATTAACAACCAATTAAATTGACTAAAGCGATTCCAAACATTGGAACAAGATTTTTGTATAGAACCATTTGCGGTTTTTCAAAGGAAATAGAAGTGTTTCAAAAGATCTATTCCCCCGAATATAAATGTCAACTATAAATTTGTGTCGTAAGGCGATCAAAGCTATTTCCACCTACTTATAAATTAACCTCAAGAGAAACCAAGAGGGAGCTCCCAAAATTTTCCCCCGTTTGTCTGAATTTAGATTTTGATATTAATTTTTGTTTTATTTTTGCAAAATCACCGGAAACAGCAGCAAAATGGAATTTATGGATGTAGCCATAGTTTTCTCGGTTGCGGCGTATAAACAATGCAACAAATTGTATATTTTTAGTGCCATAATTATGGCATGGATTTATGGCCGCCACAACAACGCATACACACTTGGCAGTGTGTGTATTAAAGACCATCATAATCTGAGGGTAATCTTTGGCGAAGATTAATGCGTCCAACCAGAGAGTGGCTAATGTCCCCCCGAGCGGTTTTAACAAAATTATTAATTCTAAGTGGGCGCCATCTTAAGTATAAAAATTTGTTATATATTTTAGGAAGAGTTGAGAAAATGAATATAAAATGTGTACAGTGCGTTTCACTTGAAATGAGATTGTGGTTTAGTTTTTGAATTACGAAAAAAATCCAAATACAGTTTCTAGTTATATTTCTGGAGAATTTTGTGATGATTTGTGGAAAATTTCCTGGCTTGACTATTAAATTGTTTTAATTTTTGTGTTAATAATGTTTATTATTTAAAATAGATATTAATTCTTAATTTGCCTAATAGCTTCGAATCGCACCGTCTCCCATGCTAAATGAAATAAAAAAATATTTAATATATTTTGGCTGTGGCTTATTTGTCCACTTGATCTCACACTTGTTGCTCATAAAAAATGCCTTTTTAAATATGTCTCTGGGAAATATTCCATCCACTATTCTATATTGTCTTATTGCGACGACGACGTGGGTTGAGTTAGAATCGGTTCGTTTGGTTGGAGCGTGGCCAAGTTATGCACTTCTTGACGCCGAACCAAAAATAAGCCGCGACGTGGAAATAAAAAGAAAATAAATTTGATATGTGCATATAGAAGATATATAGAGAAGTGAATGTGCGAGAGATATAGTTGTCTGATAAACTAAGAGGCAACGTCCACCCAACCGATAGGATAGCAAATTAATTTGCCATGATTTTTGATGATGTATTAAATGGTTTTAGATGGTTTAGAACGTGTCTAATGACGAGGTTCACCTGTGTGTAGTGAATTATGCGGAAAACAATTTGCTTTTGGCATTTTATGGTTATAAATGAGGAATTTTGTTTCTTGTTAAAAAGTGTAAAGAAATTAATTTAAAGAGTAGCTAAAAGTTTGTTTTCAATATTAAGACTTTATTATTGATTGCTAAGTTCCTGCTTATTCCTTGACGAAAGTTCAATTTCTTGGTCAAATCTTCGTCTTAGTGCATTTTGGCCTGGTGATGGTTCTGACGGCCTTTTAGCTAATGAACTTTGGAGGTAATAGTGGCAGCTATAGAGGCCGTATCCAGAGCTGGAGCAGCAGCATAATGAGCTATTATGATGCCTGAGCTGAGCTGCACAAGCTTCGGTGTGTGGTGGCTCCTTGGGGCCATGGAATATGGAATTAAGCAATGTCCATTTAGCATTTGAAAGGCTCACGTTTGACCCAGTGTGTGTGTGTGTGCGTGTGCTGTGGCAAGGCTTTCAACAATATTCTTCCCACCTTGCTCCACCTCGCAAAACACACACGTGCCGCAATTTGTATGCAAGCCTCGGCGCCTCTCGGTGGCTCCTTTGGATCCTTCACTCTGGCTCCTTTGGCTTGCATCACGTCGCTAAACGATTGCGCTCTCGAGTGCAATGAGGTCGCTTCTGTTCCTTGTCGTGTTCCTCGTCCTGTTCCTTGTCTTGCTCTCGGTTTTGAAACAGCTGCTAACCCGTTTAAAGAGCGCCCCGGAGATCAGAGGGCTCTTGCGGCGAGGTCATCTCCATCGCTTGTGCCTCATCAGTCCGCTAATTGCGTTTGCGCACACCAATTAGTCAGTCATCCAGCCAGGCCAAGAACAGGGTTTTGAAGTAAAGAAAATATTTTAAAATAGGATAAATGGTAAATAAAATAAATGGTGAATAAATATTATAAACATTTAATATAAAGACAATTTGCATTGTTTTTTGTAAGGTGTAAGTCATAATAAATTTATACAGCTTTAAACAAGGTTTCTAGTGTAGATTCGCCATATTAAAAGTATTAAGGTGGTCTTGTTTTAAAATTAGTTTTTAATAAAATTATGTCATTAGGCTAAACTGTTTTTGAAAGCGCTGCTTCCTTTTTCGCAGTGAACCTCAAAATGGAGCTAATAAAAGTTTAATGATCTGTTTCCCCCCACCTTGTGGCAGCGCCGAAAGAATAACTGAGAAGTTAGTCTCTTTTTTTCTTCCTTTTTTTTTGTCGAGAGAAATTTTTGGAATCACGTGTAAATATTTTCGCACAACTGCAGTCGAGCGTAATGTATTTAGCTGTACGTGCCGCAACTCCAGTTAGTTTTGGCCAAGCGCTAAGGACGAACGCTTTGGCAATCGCAATTTGAAGTTATAATTTATTTAAGCATCCATTAAGGTGCACATATTGATGATACCTCACAGGATGTTTCCGCTGCTCTCCGGGAGCCACTTGCCAAAAGACGTTCCAACTCTCGAGAGCTGAGTGCAATTGCTACCTCGACAACGCCCGGGCAATTACTTTTGAGTTATTTGGCTTAATAGAAATTCAGCGAGCGTGCCGTGTTTGTCTTGTTCCAGCCATTACCCCCACTTCTGGTACTCGAACTCGAACTGCTCCCCACTCTCTCTACACTTTTCCAGTGAATCCCCAGGACTCACTTTGATTTTCATAAGTAAATGTTGGACCTTCTACTCCTGCTTCGTCTTCGCCTAGCCAAAAACCTAACGAACTTTTCTCCAGAGAAATGTGCGGGGATGGCGGCGGCGGTGGGCAGTGAGTTGGGGGACAGCGCGTTGAGCGCCTTTGAGAATCGATTATGAATTATTTGAGCTGGCCGAAATGACTTATGAGACACAAAAGAGGCCAAAAGACGCACAATGGCCAAGCCACACACGCGGCGGGGGCAAGTTATCATTGTTGCACGTTCAGTGTTTTTTTTTTTCCTTTTTTGTTGAAGGGAAGAAGAATGCTTAAGGGCTGCGTGATAAATTTGCTGCTTTTGTCCTGCGGCCAAAGGATACTCGGCCGCCTGCCTTTTGTTGCCATTTTGACACTAATAAATTGAACAAAGAAAAAAACGCACATACTAAGGCGAAAAAAAAATATTGATATTAATTTTTCGCACATTCCTGCCCCGGTGATTTATGCCCCCCACATTTTGATGAATTTTCAATTTTCCAATTTCCAAACATGCCCATAATTTATGCTCGAATAACATTTACTTACAATGAAATTTAATTTTCTTCTCTTTTCAGGTAAGTTTGCACTACGACGAAAAAGAAAACGTAAGTTGAAATCATTTTTGGCCATTAATTTATTTATTAATTACCCCGAGGGGATGGCAAACAGAAAGCTGAAAGCGAGCAACTTCCTGGCCATTTCCGTGGAAACCTTTTAAATAATTAATAATGCGCAACGTAATCGATTTTCATATAAATTGAGATTTATTTCGCCCGTCGACGAAAAACCAGCAACAAGACCTAATTTATTTTCCCAAGTTGCGCATTTTTATAGTGCAATTATCACGCCCCACATCTCGTTCCAACATCCTGGATAAAAATCCTATAAATTAGTTAAGCAAGCCGAAAAGCGAGGGAAGTCGTCAGGGAAGCACACGACCCTAACTACTTCTATTTGGACAGTTGATTAATCGACAAACGCATTATGTTTTCCTAATGTCTTTTCCCAAACTCAAATGGGATGGTCCGAGTGTGTGTGGGTTTGGGCTTGAGTTTGGGTTCTAAGGCCTTTTGTTGCCCTTGTTGCGGGTAACCGATGCCCAATTAAGTCGTTGCTCAAAGTGTCATCGATAGGCTCCGCAATTGGAAATTAATTGCCAGCAAATTTGCCCTCCAACTTGTCTAGGTATCATTTGCCACAAAGAGCAGATAAACGATCTATTAGGTTGAGACCTTTGTTTTATATTTGTTTTCTATCTTCGCTTTTTTGCTTTATTTTTGCTCTATTAGGTTTCACCTACTTGGCGCTCGTCTTTTCCTTACTTTTCCGCACATCTTGAAAAGTTTTTCTCCTCCGAGATAGTTTCTTGTCTGTTTCTGCCCTTAATTGTTTCAACTTCAAAGTTAATTTTATTCGGATTAAAGTGAAGTGTATGCATTGCCTCCTTTCATCCAAAAATGCAGTTGTCATAAATCTTTTGCGTGACTTTAGGGGAAAATGAATGAATGGGTGGAAAAGTGTGGTGGAGGGAAAGGAGAGCAGCAGGGTGCGCTGCTGCTTGTTGTGCTCAATCAAGGCGTCATGGTGTTGCCTTTTTTTTCTCAGCGTGTGTGCAATGGTTGATAGTTTAAATGACATACACGAGGGGTGATAGTGAAGTAGTAAAAACTATTATTAATAAACAAGCCGAAGAAATAAATATTATAGTTATTTAAACAAATAATTACATAGGGTATCTTTGTTTTAGAAATTTATCTGAAAATACATTTCATTCCATGTATAACATTTTATTAAATATATTTTTGGAGAATTTGTTGAAGTATATTTCCTTAAGATAATCCTAGGGACAACCCTCCCTAAAGTGGCTTTATTTCCCTCACCGCCCCCCATTTGTCCCCTTCTTCAATTGCAGTGGCGTCGTTGTGTGCCCCACCGGTTGCCTTTCCGTCACTTTTATTTCTCTCTCTGTTTCGCCTTTTACTCAATTATGAAAAGAAATTATTAAGTGCGAGCTGCGCTAAATTAGCGCGCAATTGAGTGTGGCCAGGGGAGCTGCTGAGGTGTGAGGGAGAGGGGTTTGAGCAGCGGATAGAGTGGGGGAGTATAATATAAGGCAGCCGGCTTTTCCCTGCCTTTAATGCTTGCCTATGTCTTTGGTTTTCTTTGGGCACACTGTTAATAATATTAAAATTTTTAAGAGCCATTATATAAATAGTTGTCTTCTAGATGATGCCAAAAATATGGTAAAAATATTATTAATATATTAATTATTATTATAAACCAAATATATATTTTTTTTTGTGAATTCTTATAAGGTTTAAGGATAAAACAACCCAGTGTAAAACGAAAATAAGTGTAAGAGCCAAAAAAAAAAAGCATTCCCATCTATATTCTTGCTCTGCATCTCCAATAGTTTCGATTTAGACAAGTCAATCTATCAATTAGCCAATAGATTCAAGAAGATCTGTCCCTGACTAAGATTTCAAGGTTTATTATATATATTTCGAGTATTATTTCCAGTGCACAAGTGGCCTGTCAGCCTGTGGCCTGTTGCCTGTTGTTGGCTCATAATTTTTGCCACATTTCTAGCCCGACTCTGGCACACGTACAAGCTGCCACAGGCCACAGGCGCGGTAACGGAGGGGGCAGATGGCCGTAGCATGTTATAAATGGCGCATATTTTGTGCATTTCATTTGCGTGATTTGCCAGCCAAAATGTAGCATTTTCCTAGTGAGCTCCGGTTCCATGCAAGAGAAATGTCTCTGCATTGTCCCACCGAAGGGAAGATATATACCCGGACTGGCTGAGTGCCTGCCAGCCTGCCTGCTTGCCTTCCGACTGCCGCCTGACGGATGATGATGATAATTCCGGGAGGCGAGTGGAGTACAGGGAGCAGGGGACTCAACTGACAGACGGCCAAGGCACTTTTGCATCCAATATCCAACAGGTGGCACTTTGGCCACAGCTACTTAGTTGGGAATACTGGGGATTTCTCTGAATTCTGCTTGGACGTCTGCCAAAATGCATTGTCTGCCGTCTCTCCGTATCCGTGTGACTCTCATCGCTTCGGGTTATCAGAGCGAGCCAAGATGGATGTTTAATTGACCGCAAATAAAAACTATAAATTATGCCAACGAAAGATCCCACTCCGTCTCCGACTGTCTGTTTTCCACACATTTTAAATTCAGATTCTACCGTTGCTAATAGGAAAATTGCCTTAATGAGGTTCGAGATTCAGTGGCGCAGAGAAATCATATAGAGTGGTGTCGTTATTAGTCCCAGCATAAGTAGAAATTTACAATTCAGAAAGATATAACTATAGGTTTTTTTAAAACATTAAATAAAATTAGGGAATACCTTTTTTTCTTAGAAGTGCAAGTTGGGAAAAATACAAAGTATTTTATTACCATTTTAATTAACTTATTTCTTCAACAACAAGTATTAATTTGAATTAAAAATATCACTGTTCATTAAAAATACAGTCATGGATTACTGTTTTTGGCCAAATTATTAGTTTTATTTATTTTTTGTTAACATAACAATCATAAATAAAACGTTTTCCTTTCAAGTGGTAAGAATTTATTTTGCCACTGCTCTATTTATTTTGTATTTTCCCCGAGTATTACGATTTTTTTCAACGTTCAAAGCGAACACAAATTCTTCCCAAATTCTTTTTAGAAAATAAACAAAAGACAGACTCTTGAAAAATAGACAGATCATCAAAACTCGAGAGTCAGAGATACATATCCAGATCTCTTATTCCCAAAAAGACCGAACCTCGTCAGCTAAATATTTATGCATGAGCCAGAGATCAACATTTGGTCATCAGAGACTCCCAAGAATTGGAAACTGAAAATCGCACAATCCTCAAAAACAAAGCTAACAAATTCACAAGATCTTTTCGTCAAATGGAATACGAGAGAAGCTTACGAGGGTTCTGTTGAAAAAAAGGTGATCTGTGATGCCTGGCGATTACTTACATTTGCAGTTCGTGTTGATTTCCATGTTCGTGTTTATTATGCGATTCAGCAGACCAAAACATTAGCAATCTAAATACGAAACATATTCCCCAAACCATCAGCGACTGAAATAGTAGAGAGTAAACAAATCGGGGAATACGAAAAACCTTGTAAAATTCCACGATGTGTGTATCTTGAGAGACGACGACGCTTTCTTCTTCAATCACCAACTGCTATAGCTCGTGACTCAGCTTTCTTAATTAAAAGCATGTGTTTTTGAATTACTTCTAACACGATTACCGATTCCCTGATGTGTTAAGAACTTACTTAATGGCAAAGTGAAGTACTAATCTAGGAAATTCGTAGAATAAATATATAAAGAAACTCACACAAGTCATGCCTCAAGTAATAATGATTGTTATTAGAGCGTGGAACATTATTTTTGCTTGACAATCTCCATGTGTTCTAGAACCTTATGATTTCCAAATTGATGACCAATTCATTAGATTTATGTGTCACCACAATCTGCGGCTTGCCACTTGCCACATTCTGCGGCTTACAAGTTGGATTGCGCAGTTATCCGCGGATTTCCCTTCGCATGTGGCAACCCAGAAAGGCAGCCAGTCAAGTCAAGTCAAGCAATCCGCATTTAATATTATTTTTAAGACCATTCAAGTTTGATTACTTTGCTGATGCCAAGTGACACGGATACGCGCTAAGTGCCTTCAATTGCTGTCGATCTCGGTAACGCGATTCGATCTCAATTTGAAAGCAAAGAGAAGTCTGACATGGGGAACCCCCTTTCATTGGGCGATTCAACTGTATATTTCCGCTGCAATTCAATTATGACAAATTTAGTTGATAAACTTTGGAAGTGTGTTTGTGTTAATTACACTGCTTGTCACTTGCAGGCGGACGACCCGCTGACAGGACAATTTTAAAGCCTTCAGAACTTTCCCAACGGATCTCTATCTAAAATCCCGACTGAACTTACGCGCGTATCCCTGCCCGTCTCCCCGCCAGCCGTGTGTGCATGAGTTTTTCACATTGTTTGGCATTTTATGAGCGTGAAATTAAATTAATTAAAACTATACGGCGTCCCTGGCACAAACACACGCGTTCTCCATATGAAGAGAGCAGAAAAGCTGTCGGAGGCGTGTCAAACTTGGGCGTATAACCAATTTTGTGCTGCAGGAACATTTTCCGCGTTAGCCCAACTACCTGTCTGTTCTGATTTTACCTGGATGCTGTGTGTGCATGAAAGGGTTTAGTTTGCAGGATTTTTCGACGGCAGCTTTATTGGGAATACAGGTAATAATTTACCTGGTAAATGAACGTCGAAAGCCAGGATGCAACCATTAAAAATCAGTGAAATAAAGTAAAACCTAAATAAAAGACAAATTCATTTGTGTTTTTCCAAGCAAATTGCAATTTCTCTTACAGATATACAAATTCTTATGAATATGATATTGCTTTTCCGTATTTTTATGTAGATAAAATATTTATTAAAATCTTATAACAAATGCCAGAAATATTATCAAATCTTCCAGTTTGCAGCTTAAAATCTCTCCCGTTCGCTACTAAGAGAGAGTGGGAAGAAGGAATATGGAATATTAAAAAATATTGTCCTTACAAACAAATATTAATTACCATAATATATGTTACCAATGAAAGAGAACGAGGCCTGAAACTAAATTTTTTTTTTAATTAATGGCCCAGTAGACATTCGATATTTGAAGAAAAAAAATTTACAAATACCTTTATTGAAAAAAGCACGCATTTATTTACATACACTGACCAATTTACCATGTCAAATGAAAGGATTCAAACATATAGTTAACACTCAGATCGGTATAAGTTGAGCTGTAAATTAAGGGGATTAAGTTTCAGCTCGTAAAAATAAAATGAATATAAAAAATATGAAGAGAGATATAAAGAGAAAGCCGGCCAACTAATTGCTTATATCTGTGCGTGGCAAGGACTAAGCTGCTTGCAGCTTTCACACGCGCACGAGTATTTGTGCAGGATGTCAAAGGTGCAACAACTAAAACGCTGACCATTCAACACGTCAACGGCGGCTTAACTTGTTGCAACTACGGGAAGCTGGCAACTGGGAGGCCAAAAGCCAAGGGCTTAGCTGTCCGAGAGAGTTACACCTGCAGCTGACCCATGCATTCGACCTGTGGCGAGGAAGTGTCCTGATCACAAAAAGGTCCTGCCCAGGTGTCCTCGGCCTGGCCCGCCCTTGCTCTGTGGCCCCAAAAGGGCTGACTCATAAATTATGTAGAACGTGAAAATGCAGCCAGGTTAAACACGTTTTCTGTCAATTTAATTTGTAATTAGTCACGGCGCTCATTTAAAAGCCCGCGTCCAGGGAGCTGCTTGTGGCCAACAGCCCGGCCAGTCCAGGGCATGCCAGCTTCTTGGCTTTAATTGAAATTGGCAGCTGCTAAACCCGCAGCCCAAAAGCCAGCTACTTGCACGTGATTACCTTGCTAATTATTGTGTGAGCCTTCGAGGAGAGGAGCACGACCCAAGTGTCATCATCCATCTCCGCCAGAGTTCGGGCCCAAGGGCCGCCGGGCGGCGACTTTACGTGCCGCAAAATTCACTTAGGCCTGTCCCTCTCTCAAGTCCCTATCGAGTTGCCTCTATTAATAGTCGCATGCTAATCAGACATTAAACATGATTTCGCTTCTTCAATTTGCATTCGACGGCCAGTTGGTCATTGTTTTTGCTTTACGGAAAGTACAATGGGACTTGTTTTAACAGATACCGAGTACTCAGACTTTAAAAGCTGCAGATATAAGGCGAAACAAGTATAAACCTCTAATTTATTCATGAGTATTTTATTAGAAAAATTTATTGTCTTAATTACAAAGATCTTGTCTGACATCGCTAAGGTTGTTAAAGTGGACTTTAATGCTTTTTTTTAATGATCACTAAGCATTAAGGTTCTAAAAATAATTTATTCCTAAGCTACTGTTTTTTAAACTTATCAAAACAGCGTTCCATAAATTACTATTTATGTATTTCGTATGACATTAAAATTATTGATGGCATATGTTATTGAATTAAATATAAAAACTATTTTAAGTTAAGCCTTGGCATTGCAAAGGCCAGAAATAACTTGGAAAAATGGTTAATAAAATTACAAATTATTTGAATAGTTTAAATAACTTTCAAACTACTCACAAGCCAAACCCCAGTAAATGTTTAAGCTCCTATAAAAACCCCAAGCTTTAACCTGCTCAACAAAATGTATGGTAACAGCTGTTCCTTTCATATAAATCAACTCGCTAAAGTTAAGAACTAAACGCACTGACAGATATAGCGTAAAACAGTGTAGGACAAGCACATCCGCTTGTTGCTATCCTACTAGGAAAAACCCATAAAAAGAACCGCCAAAAGCAAGTGAACAAGTTTCGTTTCCTTTCGCCGGCAGACACAAGTAGCCTTAAAAGTTTCACATGGCTTAGACGATAAAGCCCCAGCCCGAAATTCGCTTGAAAAACTAACATACAAATTGCCCCCAACGACACCGACGACGACGACATCATGATAATAGTTGTTATATAATTTCATTCAGTGGCGGCTTGTGGTTGTGTTGTCTCTGTTTGTAGCACGTTGTAAGTGTGCCGAGAGTCTTGTTGTTGCTGTTGTTGTTGTTCGCTATTTTGCCGGCCGGCAGCCGGTTAAAAGTAGTTGAACAAGTTTTTCCACTTCCACACACAACAGGTGAGCTCATCACCTGTGTAAGTCCGCGATCAGCTGTGGTCAAGCAAAATCTCTACAGGCCAGGCGGGGGGAAAAGACAACAACTAGAGTGGGGGCAACCTGGGGCCTTTTTGAAGTCATTAATTTGACGATGCTAAATGGGAATTTATGTGTCTACTGCAGCGAGGCAATTTCTCATGCACAAACATTTTTCAACGCCTGACAGACAGACCGAAAAGAGTCACTCGCACAGGCCCGAAACTCGTTCGTGTTCTTCAGATGTCATTAACACTCGTTGCCCGGAATGACCAAAACAAAAAAATAAACAAACAAAAATAAAGCCACAACGGACAAAAACAAAAAAATAAGACAAGGAGAGGACCAAAAGCGGAGACAGCAAAAGTTCTCAGAGGCCAAGACCCTCATTACGCAGGCTTTACTAAAAATTATTAATAACCAAGTTGCTAGCTGTCTACATAAAAGGATCTGCAAAGCCTAAAATGGTGTATCTCATAGATACACAGTGCGTTTCAGTGCTTTAAGAAAAGAGCTAATCTTGATAACTGTCTTTTAAATTTAAAAATTATTTAAACAAATTTTAACAGAAGGATTAAAAGTCTTACAAAATTAAAGAAATAGAAAATAAATTTCTACTATGTTAAGTTTTACGTTCTCTAACACAAAAGTCGTCTTACATTTCTGCTCTGTACTGTTCAGAATATTTCAACAGATTTATGTCAATGCCTTAAACAGTTCTCGTTATTAATTTCTAGAACAATTCACCGCTGGATCCAAAATGGATCCCAAAAATGGCATTGTTGAAAAAAAGAGCACTTGATCCCCTTCAGATTTGGTTTTTGGTGGGCTCTCTGTTCTTGTTTATTTTTTTTTTTAACTATTTGCAGCTCTTTCATTCTATAACTCAGCTCAGCTCGCCGCATTTATTTTTACACTATAGTGAATTTATTGTCAGACAAACCATGAAATAATAGGAGAAGCAAAAACAAACGAAAAATTAACGATAAAAGTGCTTCTTGTGGTTCTTTGATGCCTTTGCCTTTATTTATTCGATTTTAAAACAATTTTTTGTTGACAACTCTATAGCTTCCGCCTGTTGCGCAGTCGCACAGTCCAAGGTTGTAGGAATCCAACTCTTTAATATGTATCTGGCCTTTTTCCTACTGCAGGCAGGCCGCCGTCTGTGCAAACTAATTTTGTAAAAATCTTTTCGGTTTTTGCTCCAAACTAATTTTTATCGGGATGAGAGAGAACGTGGCAACCATTTGTTTGGGTTGCCTTTGCTTTTGGGTTTTTGGTTTTCTGTGAGGGTTTATGTTTGTGTTTTCCTCTTGCATTGGTACTTTGTTGGTTTTTGTTTTTTCCGACTAACAAATTGCCAAAAAAGTGCTGCCAAAATGAGAGGACAAACCAGATGATGATATTTGGGGGTTTTGTTAGGGAACTGAAAGATGGAAATACCCAGTTTTTACGTAAAGTGCATGGAATTGTAGTTGGTTTTAACTATAATTAAAAATTCTTTTAGAATTTTCATTTAATATTAATAAATGAATTATTTCAAAATTCAAATAAGCAAGCGTGCCTGTGGTTTAAAAGCGACCACGTATTTAATAATTTCATAAATAGTTTCTTTGTTGCTTTAAATTTACAATTTCTTATTAATTTTTCAGTATGAAAAGGTATCATTTTCTTTCACTTCTTAGAATCTTTCCACCATATTAAAAGTAAAGAAAAAAGAGAATACAGGAAGGAAAGAGGCGAACCTCTTCTCAACGAAACAGTTGTCGGAAGTTATTGCTCCGAATATCATCAGGTGTTTTCGTTTAATTTGCGAAAAATGTTTGTCTGCAGTCGGCGAGGCTGGCTGTTGGCTGGCTGGCCAAGATGAATGTTACGTATACGTCTAGTTGGTTTGGGTGTAGCTTTCGGTATAGTGTGTGTGCCTGCATGGCAGATAAAAATGATTGAGACAGTGTGTGATGAATACGAGACAAAAACCCCATAACAATTCTATGTGTGTGAGTGGCGCTCTTGGTTCGTTTTCCATTTACTCCGAAAATACGAAGCATCTTGAATTGAATTAGAAAACCTTATCGCTGCAATTGCAGCTTCCATTTCGGTTCTTTGAAATTCTGCGCCTCATTTGCAAGCGGAATCGGATTGCCTGCGAGCAGGCACCTTACCTGTGATTGCATGTCCAACACCTAAACCTAAGCCCAAGCCCAATCCCAGGACCATTGTGTGCGTTGACATTTTTAATTACACACAGATACACCCAGCACACGCACTGCGAGTGCCAACTGAGTCGCTCCGACGAATGCTAAATGATGAATGATGTTGCTGCTCTCGCTGGCCAAATTTGGGGAGTCCGCTTGGATTTCGCATGCAGCATACGAAGTGCAACTTGCAGAGGGTCGAACACAGCGAGAAATCTTTGCTTAAGTTGGGATGAGATTAATAGTTTGTAACCTAGATGAACATCGTTTGGCTTATTGGGCTCCCAAAGTTCTCTCTGGCTTAGTCTCAGGCCGTATAATCCTTTGGTTTCTTGTGTGTGAGCGTAAATGAGAGACAGAGAGGAAAAGAGCTCTCTCAGAAAGCAGCTAAAGGAGCTCTCTCCACCTGCATGCTTGATCACTGCAGGCTGAGTGTAGAAGAAAGAGCAAAAAGCTCTCTTAGAAATGCTGTACATTGCAGGCTGAGCATGGAAGCGAGAGCTCTCGCACAGATGCTTGTACATTGCAGTGTGAGCATGAAATAGAGAGCAAAAAACCTCTCTCAGTAAGCAGTTGAAAGAGCTCTCCCGATCCACATGCTTGTACATTGCAGGGGAAGGCGTGTAAGAGAGAGGGAGAGGAAGTACCGATTTCTATCACAATTTTATTCATTTCTTATAGTTTTCGCTCAGTGGATGGAACTTGCAACTTGCAGGCACCAACTGAGCCGCCTTGCCATCTGCAGGAGGCTTACCCAAAGCCAGGCGAAAGTAGCAGCATTACAGCCGTTTCACACACTCTGTCCGCCACCCTTAGTCCCTAACCCCCTGCCCGCTAGAAAAGAGGTGGTGGGAAGCCCCTCTCCCCCCTAAAAACAAGGCACTTGCTTCCCCGTCAACCAGCAAATAACGGCGACGGGCTGGGTTGGGACGTGAGTGGTAGATCAGATCAGAATGCAAAAAGGCGAAATCCGTTGACAATGTCCTGATGTAAAGCAAACAAAGGACGATGAGCCGCAGAGCTGCGAACTGGGTAGGGTTTGAGGGGGGAAGGAGGTTAGGCAGCGAGACTGCAGACGCAGACGAGGTGGAGAAAGAGACGAGCTGAGACTGAGACTGGATTTTCAATGCTGCCTCCTCTTTGCTTGCTGCTTTCAACACTAATGCAATTTTATGCGGCACAAAAGCGCATACATGCACTTTCACCAGAACACACACACAGCCAAAAAAAAAAAGGCGTCAAACTGCGACTGAGACTGGATTCTCTATGCTTTTCTCGCTGCCTCCTTTTTGGTTGCTGCTTTCAACACTAATGCAATTTGATGCGGCACAAAACCGCACACATGCATTTTCTCCAACACAACCATGGATGTGTGTGAGCCAACAAAAGCCGTCAGCAGTAACAACAATGGGCTGCCGCAGCAACAAGAACGAGGCAAATCCTTAACAGAAAAGGATTTTCAACACATTTGCTTGTGCGTTGCATAGTTTTAGGCGCTGCACGGATCCCGCTGAGTCCCCAAACACGCCCACACAACCACAAAAACACACACACCAATTGGCGCCTCCGATTCGTGCATCAAAAATGCATGGCTCACAAAAAGAAGCTATTAATTCGCACCTGTCCATGGCTAAGAGCTTCTGCCACAGTGATGGAAGTGGATCTATAAACGGAAAATTTGCAAATTTTGAGCTTTGGATATTTTATAAACTTTTTCATGCTTACTTTTTAACTATTTTTAATAAAAATTAGAGATTAAGCTGTTAAAAAACAAAAAAAATTAGGCCCTGTCAGAGGCAGATTAAAGATACTACCTCGTTGGATCCTCTCTCGTTCGCTACTCTCCCGTTCGCTTCTCCCGTGTTCGCTACTAAAAATGTAACGTACAAGCTTTTCTTTTTTCTTTGCTTGCCCATTAATTGAGACCTTTGGTAACCTGAATGTTCTGTTGCTCTGTTGCCAAAATCCTAATTTTTTGTTTAGTTAAACAAAAATCCAGTTTGACCACTATTTCCTTACTTTGCCCTGGTACTAGTCTTATCATTATCATTGTCGCTTCCTGTTCAATAGCTGCTACCGCCCCCCGAACCTTTTTTGGCGTGAACTGAATTTATGCAAATGCCCGCATTTCGCTTTTCAATTTCGCTCGTCTTACAATTCCATTTCCCCCCTGGTCCCGTCGCTTTTCACTTTTCCTTGATCTCGATGTTGCAACAAGTTCGGTTCCGTTCCATGCCGTTCCGTTGTGGGGCTGCAACTTCTTGGCGGCAACGTGTTTTCCCAGCGCATTAAGCCAACACCGAGTTTTGTGAGTGAAATATGGGCGTCATTCTTTGCATAAAGTGCCAGCTCAATACGAGAGGAAAATCCTTGGCCACAGGGCTGGCCCAGCCAGCTCCGCTTTGCCACCGCCCATCTCTCTCTATTTACTTTCACTTGTCATGCTAAATCTGCACAATTTCTTGGTAAGATTTCGTTATTGTTGCCAAGGCATCCGCAGTGGTTGTGATTGTGGCAGTTACTGTGGCAGTGCTTGTGCTTGGCTGTGATTGCGGATTGCGGATTGTGGGTGGTTTGCTCGGCTCTGTGGTGCGGCTGCTTAGTGTCACAGATCTAAACGATTTGAGCCTCTTAATGCGATTTGTGTGCCTCTCCTCCTCGCTGATTGATGCAGTCCTTGTCATCGAGTGCATGCAGAAACCCAGATAGCAAATTTTGTGTTTGTAAAAAGTGATTGTATGTTGAAAAACATACGCTTAAAAATTAGTACGTCTTTCTGATGATAGCTTTGCTGATATTTTGCAGGTTCACTAAACCAGAGGGAAACTCAGACAATTCTTATTGTTTTATACAATATTTTAAGAAGTAACTGAATTACAGTTACTTAATTGGAATTTTATTTACAACCTCAATTGAATTAAACTTAAAATTGAATAGAAGCCTTTACTCTTCGTTTATTTTACTAGCACTTCACCTACCTCAAAGCTAGGCAAACCAATAAGAAAAAAATAAAAAGGTAAACTGCTTCATTAATTAATCATTCAAGCGCAAAAAAAAGCAAGTTCGTTTGTTGATTTATTGTGTTTTGTTATCTATTTAAGAGATTCTTTCATTGATTATGCAAATCGATTGGAAGTAATTGTACTCATGACCAGGTTCAATGCTCTTGGCCAAATAGAGTCGAGTCCAGTTGTTCAGTTGAGTCAGCGGCCAGCGGCATAGCAAAAAGCCACCTGTTCATTAACCAGCCACCTTTGTGTTTATGGTGTATGCGATATCAGTGCCAGGGGCGCGGCTGTCCCCTCCTTCATTTAATTCGTAAAGTACTTGCACTGGGAAAAAGAAACCGTCTTAAATGAGGAAGTGGTTCTTGAAGTTAGTTTAAAAATATATACAATAAGTATTTAAAATAATATTGAATTTGGGAAGAATATTGGGTTATTAATGGTAATGAAATAGCTGACATTTTTAACAAGATTGTGAAATGGAATTAGAAAATTATTTGTCCTCCCTTCTAGTTTTAGTTGTATTTAATTCAATTTCGACTTTTGCTCAGTGAATGGCCCCGTGCAAAAACGTTCGCTTGATTTGCTGCACGATTGGCACAGCTGTTGCTGCTACCTCTACTGCTGATGCAGTGGCAGTTATTGCTTTCGCTTCTACTGCTGTTGTTGTTGTTACTTGGGTTTGATACCCTGCAGCTGTGTGGATGCGTCGCGCATGCCCAGTGAAGTGGAAAACGCAACAGCGTCGACGACAAATGCCATGAACTTGTTGCAGGTTGCAATTGTGATGGGTTGCCGCTGTCGCTGTTGCTGTTTGCCGGCTGTTTCGGCCTTCAACTTCGCTCAACTGAACTTAACCGAATGATGTATGATTGTTGTTGCTGCTGCTGCTGCTGCTGCAACTGCTCATTAATCATTGTTTTCGTGGGCGGTTGGGCGTCCTCCCCTTATCCCGCAGGCCTAATTGCGCATGCAGCTTCAATGGCAAAGCCGTCCCGTAACGGCGTTTCGCTCTCATTGCTGCCATATTACATTTATTATCCTGCTCGAATGGCCGCGCCATGTTTGTGTCCACCACGAAGCTGGGCAAATTAACGCGTGGGTGGACAGTCCGGTCCAATGGGTGTAGCATTGCGACAGGACGAGGGCGTGGCAGGGCGACTAAAGACGGCTCGAGTCATGCATCAATGTCCCTGATGAAGAGGCGAGAGATGGTTGGAAAAGAACACTGACAAAAAAGCACAACAAGTTTATGCACATAATTCAATGAAATAAATGCATGATAAGGTATGTATGTGAGGTATTTCATAGACTTTTTCCCTGAGATTTTAAAGTTCTATACTTAACTAAAAAGTAAACTATATATTTCCCTAAAATCTCAAGCAAAATCTCTGTGTAAAACTGTCTGAAAGTTGGACATTTATTGCAAGAACACAGCGTCCATATGGCAGCCACATGCGGACTACTGGACTGGTGGAGGTTCCAAATACCACTCTCATTTCTCAATTCTCGATTCTTCGTTTCTTCACTTCTCCGCTTGAGAAATTCCCCCTTTTCATCTCCGTAATTTTCTCCTTTCGCCAATTCCCGTTGTTGTGTCGCGTGTCAGCATAAAAAGTCCGACAACAATGTTGAAAAAGTCAGTCAGGCAACGTCAATTTCCGTTTGTTGTCGTCATTAAAATGCAAGCCAAGCCATGCTCCGTTGCACTTTGCCACTACTTTTGATAATGATGACGACTGGCAACTCCTGCTCCAGCAACACCAATAAAAACATTAAGCAGAACGCTAAGCAAAACAACAAAAAAAAAATGCTCAAAACCAGTTGAAATTCTATTAATTAGTTTGCCATGCTGCCCATGTAAATGACACTTTTGTAGCACTTAAAGCAATTTGCTGTGAAATGCGTAAACAAACTGACAGCCGGCTGACAACCAGTGAAATGGAAGGTGATGGGGAAGATACACTTGAAATAAATATAATTACTTCAAGCTATTGTTTTAAAAATGTGTATCAGGTATTTTTAGTAGCCAAGAGGAGCAATGAACCTTTTAGAAAAACTTTTTTATTTTAAATATTTAAATTCCAAAGATCTAAAAGATGTTTTCTTAAGTTTGTTATATTTGTATAAAAACAATAAATAATATTTTCAGTTTTTAACGAAAAACCTTTCTTAATTCTAATTTTGCTTACATTGGACTTCAACAGTGTCTACCTGAATTATTACTTGAGAATTTTAACAGCACTCATCGCTAAAATTTATCTCAATTTGCTGTTCACAATTTCCTCCTTTTCATTTAATAAATACATAATTATTCATTTCAGTGTAGTTGAGGTGCCGCCAAGTCAAAGTGAGACATGAATAGTTTTGTTATGATGCCTAGAAAAAGTTGTCTTCGGTAATCGATGCCATTGACAACTCATTGATTGCTGGGGCTGGGAAACAAAACCGAAAACACGTGCCCCCTGTTCGGTGCCCAGCTAGGACCCCCCAAGTTGTGACAATAAAAGAAGGGGGAAGCTCGTTTGCTGACAAGTGTAATGCGATAGGAAAATTGTTTGCTTAAATGTATTCCCAAAAAATTCTTCGTTGAATACAAATTGCTTTGAAGGAAGGGGTGATCTGTAGGAAGGAATGCAGGCAGACAAAAAAAAGAAACAGAAGCAGTCGCCGCACTAAAATCGAGGCCGGAAATTGAAATACTGTCGGGAGTGTTGTGCCCGCGAGCATGCAACTATTTTTATGGCGTTCACTGTGCGTCCGTGTCCCTTTCCTTCCGCCTTGGACCTAACACATTGTCCGTTTTCTTGTTGGCTGCCGGTTGTTGCTTTGCCCATTTGCTACGCCAATGCAAAAGTTTTGACAACATTCGCCACTTTGTCATGCCATTTTAATTTTCAACAATTTCCCGTGCACTGAGAAAAAATCAACATTTTCATGGAAAATTGGGAAAGGTATTTGGGATTCAAACTTTGCTGATTAAATATTACTAACTAATGGTTAATGAAATTAATTTATATTATTGATAAGAATATAAAAAATGTCTTGTTTTCTTTTAGATGATTTGAAACGATTTTCTCAGTAGCGAACGAGTTAAATTTTAGGTGCTCTTTGAGAGCTTATATTGTATCGTTTTTGATTTTCCTATAATTTAATATATCTTTTTTCTGCGTGTTTCTATATCTTAGTTTCCCTCTCTCTCTCTCTATTCGTCTTCTGTGATTTACTTTGTATTTGTTGTTGCCACTCGCCTGCCACTATTTGCCGCTGCTCTTTATTCTCGCAGCTTTTTATTCTCCTTTTTGCTCGTATTATGACAAAGTCGAAAAGTTTTTATTGGTCGGGAAGAAAGGCGCAATGGCAGCGAGGGGGCAGATCGGGCGAGGAGGCTGGGTTATGATTTATTTGCCGCCCGAAACGAAACTGAAAACGAAAAACGAAAAGCAAAGTGCAGCGTGCAACGAAATGAAGCCATCAAAAACGTTGACATCGTTACGCAAAAGCGGAAATGACAATGATGATGGGCGCCAAATGAAACGCTGGTCACGCCCCCTCCGTTTTTTTCTTGGCCCCTTGCCACCCATCGAATGAAATGAAATGCAATGCGGTCGTGATTCGTATGTGTGCGTGCCAAGTGTGTGTTGTGTGTGTGTTCATCAAGGAGAAAGGATATAAGGGGGGAAACGATTCCTGTGTTGGGCGCCATTAAATCGCGCAAAATTGAAAAGGCGAAAAATTGCAATGCCCAACGGTGAACTGAGAACTGCTGGAAATGTGCTAAAAAAAAAGAAAATAAATAAAAAGGTTTATGTGTCAGAGGGAAAACGGCAGCAGCTGTGGCATTGATTTGGTTATCAGCTCAATCTGCTTGTTTTTATCAAGAAAAATGTTTTATTTTCCATAAAAAGGTTTAAGGATAATAAACAATTTAAAAAGTTGATACACAGAATTGTCAGTAAGCGGTTTGATTTATATTATTCTCTTTTGCTTTTATCTAAAGTAATATGAAATAATTTGTATTGTTTTTTAATTAAATCCTAAATGCTTACGCTTCAGTCTTTAAATCTCCTTAAAAGTTTGGTACTATAAGAAAAATTGTGGAAAACGAAAAAGTTAAAACGGATTCCTGGCTTTCAGTGAACAGTAAACTGTTTTTATGGCAACTACTCAAAGTTGTTTATTAAAAGGGATTAAAGATGCTCTTGGGAATAAATTGTGTGCACAGTTTTGTTCAAGCTTCTCAATTTTATATCTTTCGTTTCCTTTTTTTTTATTTATTGTTGTGCTTGCCAGCAAACAATTTCAGGTTTTTTTTTGTCTTAAATAAACTTATATCGTCTTCTTAAATCAGAATAACAATGTGTTTAATACAAAGAAGGAAGCTTTATACTTTTAATTATGATTTGTCATGCAAACTTCTGGTAAATAAAAAAGCAATCTTTGCTTTTTTTAATAAACGTAGAAAGGAATCAATTAGTTAATTTAACTTTTTAAGCTTATAAAATCACCTCCCATACATTCTCCACCCTCTATAATTGCCAATCCAAGTCCAAATCCAACTAACAAATCTATCTCTCTCTGTTTCCATCCACAGGTAGCGACCATGATGTCCTGCCCCCTTCCCATGCAATTACCGATACCGATTCCTTCAATACACAAACCAGAATTTGCACCGGTTCACATTGGAGTTAAGGTAAGTTCATATCCATCGCTTGTTACATTTATCCATTATCCCTGCCTGATATGTGTTGTATATATATCCCTTTTATAACAAACCTCCTGTCCCCGCTAACTGGCTCTCCATTTGAACATTTGTTTGCTTGCTATTATTAAATAGTAAATTAAGCGCATAAATGCGAAAATCATGCAAATCGACGGGATGTGGAACCCGCTGGCAGAAAGTCAACAAGTGGGGCAAAATGTTGAATGTAAATGTTGCCAGTCAAAACTGGAGCACACGAGCACTGTGAAAAAAATATTGATAGAAAAAGATATGGATCGATTTTATTAAAAGTAACAGGTTCAATATAGAAATTATAATTTTTCCTTGTAATTCTCTGATGATTTCTTGGTAAACTTTTAAAGTTTGATATTTGAACTTTTTAATTCACTTTTTAATGCAGATTTACAACTAATTGCCCTTGGTAAATATATTACTGTCTATCTGGCTCGAAGGACCAAAAATTAGAGAGGTCAAGCTCTTGCAATTTTGTTTTCTGTAAAAAGAAATGCATATTTTTTCTCCCTGTACACACACATGTCAAAGAGCTTCGGTCTATTGTTGACATTATTGCTAAAACATATATATGTACATATTCGTACCCATGAAGGCAGCCCTACAACAGCGCAGATATTTACGTGAAATAATGTGCGGCACTAAATCAAATCGCTGTTGTTGCTGCCCCAAGATGGCGCCCTGCTGCCACGCCCCCTGCTCCGCCGAGCCTCCTTTCCCGCCCCTCATTTGACTACAGCTTTAATATGAAGTGATCACATTTTAATGATACCAAAATGCAGTGCACATTGTTGAAGAGTAATGATGTCAAGCAGTTTTTCGTTGAAGGCAAAACACAGCGCTGAGTTTCAAACATTTCCACGAATTTGCGACGGCGTCACGTTTGATAAATGCTGCAACACATTTTTCTTGATTTTGTTTGTGGCCCTTTTATATATTTTGTTTTGGTTACTTTTTGTTTGTTGTCTCCCTGCTCGCCCCCGTTTAAATGCCACACATAAATCTATTTTTGAATGAAAGCCACTCGCAGGATGCGTGGCGTATGCGCAATATTTTTCCCCCGTCGTCCAGCCAGAAAGGATATTTTCATGCGTTTCGTTCCGTTTGTTTGTGGGTTGGTTTGTTATCTGGAAAGGAAGCTTGTGCTTATTGTTTGCATAATGGACGCTCGTTAGCGGGGGTGAAGTCCTTTAAAAAGAAGTCCTGCAATCGGGGGGGGAAAAAGTAAGAAAAACAGACAAAAGTATAAATAAAACTCGCAACTCGGAGGCTTAACCAATATAAATGCGCTTTTAATTTGTTCCCCTTTTTCGGTTCTTTGTCAGCTGTTGTTTGTTTAATAAATGACACACAGCCGCCTGCAGTTTTGTCAGACTGAAATTTTTTTTTTTACGGGAAATTAAATATTTTTAGTAGGACAAGGGCATAATAATGTAATATTTTATTAAAATATATAAAGCGATCCTTATCATATCTATTAATTTTACTGAAGAGTTTTGTTACATTTTAAAGAATTCAAAATTGAAATTCTCAAGGCCCCTTAGCTCTTACAAAATCCTCTTTTAATTTAGCCCCCCCTGGTTCCCTTTATTTTCCTTGACAGTTTTACAAATGACACGCCACACAGCCTGCAGTACATTCTCAGAGCTCTCTGCAAAATTAAATGGTTTTTGCCCACAAACCCACAAAAAGATATAAGCAAAAGTGTTTGTCACTTCAAAGGACAAATACAAATTTGCTTTATGCCCAGGATTTCCTTTGTGCGGTTTCTTGTGGAATGCATGGAAATATTGTCAAAACAATTTGTGTGGCAAACAGAAATTCGAAAAATAATTGAGCCGAGTATGCAGAAAAGTATGTTGTGCTGTCCATTTGGCATACCTCCCGACTGCCCTCTCATTATATTCCGACACTTTCCCACCGAACTCTGCACCTGGCGATTAAAACACAATCCCTGAGTGTCGTGTCCCTTCATTTGCATTCTTTCAGTTTCCATCAGCTCAAAGGTTAATGAGTAGCCAATAAATCGTGATTTATTACCAAACAAAATGCGCAGAAAAACAGAAAATGAGAGGAAAAATGCCACTGCAGCTTAACCGCTGACAGGCTTTCACAATTATGAAAACCAACCCGGCTCAGTTCGGTTAATATCCCGACTAATTAAGGCAAATCGCAACACGCAAAGTAGTCCGCTGATAACCAGTTCATAAAAAGAACGGTAACCAGGGGGGAAAAGGAAGTTATATATTTAATAAAACGTCGGCGGGCGGAACAAAAAAAAGGAAGAAAGAAAAGAATAAAAAATACAAAAAATTGGCTGAAATTAAACGAGCTGCCAGGATCCCGCTGACTGCCGCCGCTGTTAAACCCAATTTCCTGCCCCGAGGTGCCAGCGGTGGAACTTACACTTGACCGCGCGGCATAAATCACGAGGGGATGGCCAATGGCCCCCAAAACAGGGGGGAAAGGTTGGCCAGCTTCGTAGGCCATAAAAAAGGCGTTTAAAAAATATCGTGTAAAGGTGAGGCTGGCAAAAATAATATTTAATAACAAAGAAATGCACAAGACAATGAAAAAAATCTGGATTTTATGGGGCAGAATACGAGGGGTTGGGTCAGTAGCTGGTTCATCTTTCTTTTTTTTTAAGAATTTAATTTAGTTTATAATGCTTGAATTGCGGACGAATGTTGAGGAAATAAAAGTAAACTGAGTGAGAAAAATGATTCATATTTTTTTAGGCTATTTAATTTGCAATTCATAACCTTAAATTAAGAGCCTTAAAAATTACATCTTCTTTATGCATTTAATTTTTAATCTTATCGATTATCTCTTAAAGTCCTAAACTATTTTGCTTTTAAGATTTAGTTGCGGATTAGAACGCATAAACCAATCTCTTAGCTGACGTGACTTGGTTCAAAGGCCTTCAAGCTTAAGGACTTCCGCCATTCCTTCAGCAACAGCAGCTGCTTGTCCAGCAGAGCCACTCAGGTGTGCTCAGCTATTCCCTTTGCCAGCTTGGAAGATGGTGATGATGAGCTCACCATCGCCATCCACTGGCGCCGCCCGATTCACCCACTGACCCCACTATCCCGACCATTGCACCGCGAACTTAAAGGACAAGACAGAGGGCAGAAACCGGTGACCGAGCCAGGAAATGATTCCGTTCCTGATGTTCTTGTTGTAAAGTCTTACACTGGACAAAATAACTAATAAATAGTTTTTGTTAGCAAATATGGAAAGAGATTTAGAAGAAGGCAAGTTAAGAGATGCTAAGGCCCCAATAAGTAGGCAATGTTTTTACTTGCTAATAATTAGAGCGATTCTTTGTATGGTCGGGATATTTGATTACTTTTATTATCATAATTATCTTTATATATTTTATACTATCTTATAGATTTGATGTATCTTCAGTATTTTCTTTTTAAATATTCTTAATATTTAAAACCTTTTTAAGAAACTGATTATTTTCCCTTGTGCAAGTTTCTTCCTTTTTGGAAGCGTCTTTATCTTGCTAGCCCGGCAGCATACACTGGAATTTGTTTTTCTTATGCTTTCTTATTAATAATTTAAGCTGTGTTTTACTCTGCAACGAGGAGGACAACGCATTGTTTGCCGAGTAATGTTTGTCTGTCTGTCTGCGAATCTGGGGATCCTGCTGCTGCTGTTGCTACAAAGGATTGGGGCGTGTTAAGCGCCCAACGCTCCCTCTCCCTCCCGCTTTTCTTAACCCATCAGCTCTCTGGCTCCAGGTTGTTTATATTTTTTATTTCCACTCAAATTGTTTTATTTGCAACACACACACACATACACACCCATGGAAGACCCCAGACGCTTGGCTTTATTACGGTGATTTTTCTTGAACGCATTTCGTGAGCTGCTGCTGTCTGCTCTGCTCTTCTCCCCTCTCCTTTTTACCTTTTGTAATTTTTATGATTTTATTTGGCTGCCTTGGCCCCAAACTTTTGATATGCGTTTTCCCTGGCATTTTCCTTTTTCTTTATTATTGTAATTCATATAAAGGAGCGAGCAGAAGCGAGCTGAAGCGACCTAAAGGCAGCCCAGTAGTTCGTTCTTTTGCTTTTCAACTCATTCCACTCAATATTCGCCTTTGTGCGATGCGTAATAAGCAAGAACAACAAAAGGGAAGAAAACCTTTTCAAGAAATTAAAAGGGAAACTCAGGTGGAGACCGAAATGATGGTGAGGGGGATGGGGAAATCCCAAAGCAATGACCGGGAATATCCGTGGTACAATGCACATTAACCATGCTTGAAGAAAAAATATATAAACTAGTGAGTACCTTGGTAAAGGGTTTTGTATTAAACATATTTTAAGTAAAAGTCTTTGATTAATTAAATTGGTTTAGTTTCTACTAAATGTTTAATTTAATTTAAAAATTACGTGCTTTATAATTTATAAATGGATAATTTGAAAAATATTATTTTTAAATAAATATATATGAAATCCATAGTATTAATTCCTGATATCCTTCATACTCCCTTAATCCAACCAACACTGGGTGCCTTATAATCCTGCAAGGAAACCGTCTTTTGTTGTCCTTTTGGCTGACGCTTTGATTCCTGGCATTGTTGTTTTTTTTTTTGTGCTCCATAACAGGCGTTAAAAATTATAGTTATTTAGTGGGATTGCGAGGGCACGAATATGGAGTGGAATATGTGTAAAAGTGTGAGGCCATTTGGCCACCAAAAGTCTCAAGGACCTTGGCACATTAGGCATGCACGCATGGCCATCTTTTAAAATCAAAATTGCGTTGCCCCATTAGGTACCCTCTTCTGCTGGCATAATAACAACAAAAGGCTAACGGCTAACGGCTAATTATTCCCCCGTTTACGGCCGACGAGAGCACAAAACAGCCGTTAAACGGAAAATATATATAATATTATATTTTGTGCGTGTCCAAACTATTCGGGGCACGCAACGCCCAAAGAAAAGCGGGAAATAACACAAGGACTTGGGGGGTTGCGCGGCTTCCAGTTGTTATTGTTGTTTTTGTTGTTAGCCGGGGATGCAAGACAGTTAACAAGCAGCTTGTTGCTTGTGGCATAAGTCAATTTGGCCGGAACAAGCACAAAACAAAAACTATTCGCAATGAGTAAGGGGTACAAGTACAAGATAGACGCAAGAATGAGGCAAGCACCCAACAAAAAGGGGTTTGGTTTAGGAATTGAGGCTTAAATAAATAGAGAAACATAGTAAATATTGAAAATATAATAGAACTTTTCAAAGACAAGTAGCATCATCACTTTTTTTTGTTGATATCCAATGCATGACCTCTATTTTGAAATTAGACACCTCAGAGCATCCAAAACTTTTCTAGATTCATTTTGAAATTGAGATCTCTTAATTATATTATTTTTTTTTTTTAATAAATCTGAGTTTAATAAATGAAAATTCTATAACTCTTTTCTAGGTTTAATCTTTCTTCGAGTGCTTATAGATTTATCTACGGGCTGTGCATACCCATATGTGTGGCCATCGAAAAGGGATATACATTAATTTCAATTAGGGCGTTGCGAAACGCCCCATTGCTACTTGTCCTCTCATTCGTGCTGCCCTGCGGCCTCCTATTCTTGGATGTCCTACCCTTCCTTCGTCCTTTCTGCTCTTGCTGGTTGTTCTTCTGTGATTCCTTGTTCTTCTGCTTGTCAAGCGTGCGTTTTACTTACTATTTCCAGGGGGGACGAGGGAAAATGTGAGTGGGACTAGCGAGCATTATTTATTATAGTTGCACACAAAGGACAATAAGGACAACACACAACACACAATGGCGGATTCGCTGGGTGGCAGGGCCAAAAGAAATGACACGAAATGATGCAATTCCCAGGTGTCTCGTTAAAATTTCAAGACGAAACATTTTCCGGAAAGAATCGAAATTGGAGAGAATGGGATGCTTGAATAGAAAGCTTAAAGCGTGAAGTGATTTATAAGAAAAAGCTAGATAATTAAATAAATAAATACATAAGGAAGAGAGTGCCTAAACCAAAGGATATGCTACTAATAGATATTTTCTTTTTTAATGACTTATAGTACAAGAAAGTTTATTTAATAAAATTCTAAGTACTCACATAAATTTTTTAAATAGTTTGGCTTCAATTTGAAAACTCCTATAACTTTTACACAGAGCTGACTCGTCTGCCCCTTTTAGTCCTTATTAGATGCAGTTTTCTAAAAAATTCGTAGAACGGTCGAACGTCGATGAAAAGTTGAATGAAAGCCCTACTGCAAACAAGCCAATTACTGCGGGACACTTTTAGCACTGGCAGGGGAGCGTAGTCAAAGCAGGACTTACCGGGGCACCAGGTGCGCCTGGTGGAAAGCGGCTTTAACCCTTAACAGCCCCCCAAGGAAACTGGCGAGGGGAGGACGAGGACCCATAACACACACATCCTTGGCAACGTTGACTTTGGCTTTACAGTTCAATATTTATTTTCGCGATTTTCACGCCGTGTGCAGCAGAAAGATTGCTTTCTCTGCTGAATCATGGCAGACCGAAAGGAAAGATGTCCTTCGTGCTTCGATGGAAGTGGTCGTTGTCGTTGTCGTTGTCGTAGTCGTCGTCGCATGTGGACACAACAAACACAAACGGACACATGCATTAGATGAGCTTAAGTGTCGCCCAGGCATCCCATCCTGCCCCTGGCCTTTGTTGTCCTTGTCGGCAGGTGTGCGCCACGCCGAAAATGCGAAGGAAACTTGTTGACCAAAAACTGCAAAAGACAAACACACCAACGACGGCTGAGACACAAACACAAACACAAACAGTGGAAAACTTTCGGCAAGCAAAAGTGTTGTTCCAGAACAAACACATTGGCCAAATAAGCATTATGAAATTTGCAAAAACTTTTCAATTGAAAGCGAAACGCACTGACAACGGCAGGGAGAAAGTTTTGCCAAAGGAAATATGCAGATAGAAAAAAGATTTATAACTCATTTAGGTCATTAATTATTAGGGAATGTTTTAAATTCTATAATCAACAAAAAATAAGGACTGCCTTGCCCTGAAATCTTATATCTTAAAAGTATTTTCGTACTCAAACTCACATTTTTTAAACTAAAGAACCCATCAACTTAATAGAAGTATTCATTTAAAGTCCCCTAAAATAAGGAACCCTAATTTTTTTTTAGTGTCTAAAACACCTTTATACGGCAAAGACTTTTTGGGGCGCTGCGATTTATTTGCATGTGTGCGTGTGCCTATAAATTTGTAATAAAAACTGCAAACGACCGCAAGGACTGGCGCGGATGGCATCCCTAATACAGTCATCTCTGGTTTGGGGGAAGGGGTGTGCCGAGGACATGCCAAAATACCCATCGTTTACATACACTTTCCACCCCCAATACCCTTTCTTTTTCGCCATCGCCAACCCCTCGACGTCGTCGTCGTATTCGTCGTCGTTGTTGGCTTTTGTTGTAACTCATTTGACATTATTATGTGAACTTTTTATGGCCTCCAAGGCTCAACACGCGCTTCAGAGCTTCAAGTGTGTGAAGGCGAAGGATGGGCGAGTCCTAGGCTCGCACACAGAGACATCAATAAATTTCCATGTCCTGCTTATAGACGGGGTCCTCTCACAGCTTTGGGTAATTATTATTCTGGTTTATGATTCGGTTTTGCGACGGCGTCTTTACAATTCTCTTTATTACCCATCGAAGAGGAGATGAAGGTGTCGTCGTGTCCCGTGTTGGCATAAAATTTTTACTCGCCTTACGTGTACATATATCCTCCATAAGTTTATGTGCAATATATTAAAGAGTTCTCTCTCAGTTCTCAGTTCTATGGAAAGTAGGCCAAAGTCTCATAATTTTTATGGCGCAGCGAATAGTTAATGCGCTTGCCATGTCTGGCTGTGTGGATTTGTCGGCGGCTCTTTTGTGGTTATGGCCATTGCTCTAGTCCTGATTGGACTAGTTAACCCAACGAGCTCTCTGACCCTCTTAAGGAAGCCGGCAAATCTAATCTCGGGTAGATAAAGGTCGCCACAGGATGATGCTTTAATGACATCAAAGTGTAGCCAACAATAAAATGAATAGGTGAAAGCAATCTGGCATCTTTGGGTGGGTGGCATGCAACAAGGGGACAGTGGTGGAAGTTCTGGGAACATTTTGGCAAATTTACTCATTTTTATATAAATAATCAATAAAGAAACTTTTAAGTAAATAATTAATGTAGAACTGCATTTATCACCATATGAAAACATCTTCAAACTGTTCTTTTACCCATCTAATTGGTTTGTAGCATAGTGTATAGACGTACACAGCGAACATAAACTAAAGATAAACCTCTGGATATTAAATAAATTTGAAGAATATGTTTCAATTACTAAAATGTCCTGGTCTTCGATAGAAGATTGATAATTTCACCTTTAATTTAAAGGCCTTCTTCTACGTTCACCTTCAATCCCACTGTACCTTTACCCTTAGCTTCTCATCATATGGCTTTGTCGCTCTCGTAATGCCAAACATAAAATTCAAAATCATAAAAAATCGCAAGGCAGCAACAATAACAGCCCAGGATTCGCATTCGCATAGAAAGCAAATACAAATATTGACATTGGAAATGCGATTGCTTTGGCCAGGAGATTTCCGCGTTTGGGGGGTTTCCAAATGCCGTAAATGTGTGTGCACTTACGGAGCTGCTACGCCGAAAGGATTTCCTTTCGCTGGGGCTTTCCTTTTGCGGCCCAGGCCTTACTTACCTTTACGATGCCAATATAAATTTGTATTTACATTACAATAATAAAAGCTAACCGAACCACGCACAGGGCTATTCAATGCCGCACAAACTTGCAGCAGCCGCAGGACCGATTTCTGATTTATGGCACTAAAAGTGCACTCAAAGTAGGAGGAAAAGCAGGAGCAGGGAAAGCAGGAGCATGGAAAGCAGGAGAAGGAGCAGCAGCTTTGCCTGGCAGCCAGCCTCGGCAATATGGCGACGTTTTTTTAATTCCGCAGATAACAAAGCACTTGTGGCCGCCAAGCGAATAGCGAATGGAGCAATAAGCCCGGCCTCTCACGGCCTCCAAGGGTTCCGATGACAATCCGGATACCACGCCCACTCCACATACAGATAAAAATCAAAACTTAAGCGCCACGCGGTCGTTGCAACAGAGTGCAGTGTAGGAGGAGCAGAAGCAGGACCTAGAGCAGGACTAGAGCTAGGAGCAAAAGCTGCAACAGGCGCTCCGATAACAATTTCTAATAAAACCACATGACAGCCATTTGCCACGCCCCCGCATAGACTAGGTGGAGACTACACAAAGAACAAAAATACAGACATTTGAACAGAAGAATAAGGACGAAATATAGGTACCAAAATATTAAATATAGAAAATAATTGTTTTTTTTTTGCGGTAAAATATTGATTCTATGCATGAAAAGTGTTCAGTAAGGAGAATTTTTTCATAATATTTATCGAATACAAATTTTGCTGCCATAATTTTGGAGTTATCGTACCCTTTAATATATCGATTAAAATATCGAACGATGTCGCATTAAAAAAATATCGAAAATTTCGGAAATTTTGATAATATATCGATTATTAAAATTTAAAATATAATCGGTACAAGGATTGATATTTTTATAAACTTTTTGCCAAGTTTTTATTTTTTTTTCTTCTGGTTACCTGCATTTTCGTTTAATAATCTTTTTCTCGCCGTGCAAGTGTTAGTAGCACCCAAGCAAGGATTATTGCGCCGATGAGTTTGCCTTGGCCATAAAGTCGTATTATGCATGGATGTGAAAGCCAGACCGAGGCTCAGCATGCATGCAGGCGCAGTCAGGCCGGGGGCCAGGGAAATTGGTAATATTTATTGCCCAGCGGGTACACATGGCGGATACTTGATGTGGCACAACGATTATATAATTGCTTAATTACTCACAAAGCACTTGGCAAAAGTTGGCCACTCAAAAAGTTTTGAAGCCGCAGAAAATTAAGCATAATATTCAAAAGAAAATGAGTTCTTTTCTTTTATTTTTTATTTTTGGTCTCACCAAACCGTACCGCTGTCTATGGCAGATTAAAAAAAAAATCAGGGCCAGAAATCGGCGTGAAATACTCGAGGAGAGCTCAAGTGGGCGCCATAAAAAAGTGAGCTCCTCAAAGTTTTCTCAGAGAAGAAAAACAAATTGGGAATGAAGGAAGGAAAAATCGTGAAGAAAACCCTTTGCTTCTTTGCCTTGCAGATTTCTGGCGTCATACTTATTGCTTATTGTGTATGAACTTTTTGAATGGCTCGGAAATGAGTTAGAGTGAATTTGTTTATATTCTGTTTTCTTTTCGCGAACAACCAGTCTTGCCTATTTTCCTCGGAAGGGCACTCTCCTCTGCCCTCCTTCTTTTGTTGCGGGGCCCACGCAATTTGTCTTAAGTGGCCGCCACACTGCCACCGCTCCCTGTTGTCCCATTCACCCATTTTTCCAGGGTAAAAACCGCCGAAACACCCACCCGCTCGGTTGCGTGTGAAAAAAGCGTAGAAAACGGCATAAAGTATGCAAAGCATTTGCATTTAGCATTCAACAAGACAAACACAAAATGAAGTGCGAAGCGTCGAAGCCGCGACAAATTTTCCAACTAACTGGCAACCAAAAAAAAGAGAAGGAAATACCAGGAAGAAAAACCTAAAGGGAAAAGCAAGAAGAAAAGGATGCGTAAAAGTTGGAAAAAAAAGGGTTGCTTTCGGGGTCCTCTCGCTGGCTTTTGTGCTGACAAATTCAGGCGTGATAAGTTTTATGTGCGCTTATTTGACTGTTTTTAAATAGACCCACGAAAGGATCAGAAATGGTGTGAGACGGCGGCTCGAAGGAGTTTTAGGCCAAAGTTAAATAATTGATGTTGACAATCAACAAAGCAAATAAAGTAGAAGTAGAGGGGCGTGCTTCGGGTGTTAAGCGAAATGAATGAATAAACGCCTGGGCGAGGAAGGACCTCTTGTCATTATCCCTGAAGCCCTTCAACTCTTTGGCGGTTTATTCGCGCACCAAGCTGTAAATTCGATTTAATTAAATGTATTTCAAGTTGATTTTTTAATCAGCAAGAAGTGGTTTTAGCCTATATATGAAATATGTGCTTATTTTTTGGGTAATATTTTAGAAGATATTATTTCTAAGAATGGCGATAAATCGAATTAAATACCCTTCCCTTTGCTTTTTCCAATCAGTCAGAAAGGAAAATGCCATTGTTTTTTGTATTGCTATAAATATTAAAATCTTATTAACCAGGCCTCAAACCAAAACGTGCCAAAACAAAGTCCAAAAAACAAGGAAAACGCACAGGGAGCAAAGGATAAAAATGTGTCAATTGGGAAATCTATTTTGCGGATTTGGAAGCGCACAACACCACTCAATCAAAGGCTGAAATCACACATGTGTCTGGCCGGGGAAAGGTGAGAACAGGGGCTGCGAAGCGGGGGCGGGTCAGGGGCTGTATACACCTGATTCCAAGCCCAAAGCCACGCATATTTAAGTAAAACTTTGCCGCCGCCAACGTCGTCGTCGTCGTCGTCGTCGTTGTCCACACATAAATAAAACATTTGCGGCCTGTGGACCAAAGGAGGAAAATGGGAGATGGATGACCCATTGGCGCAAGATGACAGGCAGCAACAGAGGATACGGAAAAAGAGCAGGAGAAGGAGCAGCATCAGGAACAGAAGCAGAAGCAGCAGCGGGCCGGATGCAAGATACAGGAAAATCCCTTTACGAGCCAGCGGAAGTGCGTACAAAATGATACAAACCCCCGCACTCTGCGCCATTTCACTCCACACCCGAGACTTGGTAGCAGGGTCGCCGTGTGCGCTTGGTCAAGCAGATAGTCCCCCGCATCGGTATGCAACCAGGAAAAAAACAAGGAGATGTGTACACTAAGAAAAATCGTAACCATAATTCAGACATAGCACAGCATGTTAACATAGGATTTCTAAGGAAAATTGTAGCTATTTTGCAATTGTTTCTCTTAATGAAATAATTATGTTTTAAGTCTGAAATTAATATTCAACTAAACTCTGAAGCAGAAACAAGCTTTCCTAGATAAATGTTATTATTGCAGCTTCAAGATAGCCAATTTTTCTTTAATAAACATTAATTTTAGAATCGTATATAAATTCTTTCAAGTTCAAACCATTTGTCTCAGTGAAGAATCGCTTTTGAACGACAGCGGCCAAAGAAAACGTCCACGGTTTGAGGACTTCTTCCAAGGGGATAAAGACGAGGATAGATGTGGGAATGGGAATGAGGATAGGAATGGACGGGGGGGACGTGGACATGGCCATTTCAGCGTGCAGCAAATTGAAATTGAAATTGGAAGAAGCGAAACGAAATGAATTCTGGTGGCGCTAACTGGCCGGCCAGCTGATGGCCGTCTTTCCGCCGGCTTCCTGCTGCGAAAAAGCTAAACTAAACTGAACTGAACTGGGCCTGAACCTGAACCTAAAACCTGAGTCGAAACGCATTTGCTGGTGGCATAATTGGCGCTTATTTCCTGGACAGATGACGACCACCTCGTCGACGGCGTCTCGGCATTTCATCAAATGTTTTTGCGCCTGTCGCTTTTTATTGGTCACTGGAGGATGAAGGACACCCCCCGTGTCCTGTCCAGCCTGCACTGTGATTGACAGCTGGGCGAAAGAAGGAAAGTTTCGCTTTTTTGTGCGCGGGGCACAGATTATGTATAAATCTCAATAAATTTCAATAAGCAACAAAAGTTGTTGTGCCCTCCTCCTCTCTGGCTCTTTGGCTGGTCTCTGCTTGGTTTTTTAGCTGCCTTTGAAACTTTTTATTCCTGGCTTTCTCTTGTATTTTTTATGGCCCCCCAAAGTTGTTCTTTCTCCTTTATAATTCCACTATTGGTGCACTCGGTCTCGGTCTCAAGACTCAGTGTGTGTGCGTAACTTTATCAAATGAAGCGTATTAGGGCTAAAACTTTTAATTGGTCAAATGGCTGACAGATTGTGCGCTTAAGTAACTTTTCTATATACGTGATCGAAAGTGTATATGCAGCTTCCCTCTCCCGTATGTGTAAAGTTGACTTTTCCACTTTCTGGCGAGTCCAAAACAAACTAATTTTAATCGGATTTTGCAGATGTTTTTCTCTGGTCAGGGCAACCCTTCAAAGCATGTCGTGGTTTTGGTAATCTGTAAAGTGACATTTGTGTCATCTAAAAATGGTAAACTTCTATGGAAATGCGAAGACTTGGAGCTTTTGTAAAAGTTAGTTTTGGAAAAATTAGGAGCAAAAAATATTTAAGCACAAAACTATAACTAAATATAATTTATTAAGCACATCGAATTGCTTAAATGTTGACCAGAATTGCTTCACAATTATCCCAGCCTAAATATTTATATTAAAGCTTTCAAAAATCAATTAAATAGCCATTTCATAAGCTAGCTTCATTCCCAGACAAATTTAGCACTGACAATAAATAAGCATTTGCTCCTATCAAACACTTAACTTTAAGTCAATCAAACTGTCTGTCGGCAGTCAAAATTAGAGTAAAATACTTGAGGGCCGACGGGGCGACTTGACGCTCACAGAGCGTGAAATATATATATCATCATGTTTTTGATAAAATATGCTGAAAATGAGATAAGCAGCAGAAATCCCATTGGTGCTTATGGCAGCGGAGACAAATGCACGAGCACACACAGGAATTGGACAGAGTGGAAAGGACGAAGACGCAGGCGAAGACTAAGGCTAAGGCTAAGGAGTCAGGAACAGTCGCGTGGATAAACAAACATGGGGGATTGGGACTCTGGATTGGGATTGCCAGATTCGTGTTGGTCCAGCATGCCAGGGATTCAATTTCTCAAAAGGAATTTTTGAGCACCAAGAAGAGCACAATGTGGCAGTCAGGCAGGCAGGCACAGACATCCGCAGACAACGGAACAGATTCGTCTAGAGGGGGAAACAGAACGTTAAGAAAAAAGGTTACCCGAAAGCAACTGCAAGTAAATTACAATTTAAGTGAATTTTTCATGGTGTCGACAGCAGCAAGTTAGCCCTTTTTGCTCTCCATGCCAAGTGCGAAAGCAGTCAAAACCTCAATGAGTAAGAGCCCGCCCCGAAGATTTGTCGGGTGCAAATTGAATGAAAGTGGCAGAAAAAATGTTGCTAAATTATGCAACAGCAGCAGAAGCATCTTCTCGCTCAGAAGAAGCACGAGCTGCCTCTTCGGTGGCTGATGGTGAAACATCCTTGATGTATCGGATAAGCTAATTTACTCAGATAAAAGGCAAAAGGGGCTAAAATTCAAAGGAATGGCTCGTAGGGCTCTCCTCCGTCAAGCAGCTTACGTCTGAGCCAAAGTCAAAGCCAATCTTTTCCTCTGGAGCGTAGCACATTTTAGCTCTTGCACTGTGGCAAAATTAGTATAACATGAATATTAACTAATTAAATTGCTTAAAAAAAGTCTGATTTAGATATTTAGATTAAATCTGAACTTTATTTATATGTGTAAAATCATTTATACAATTTTTCAAATCAAAAATAAACAAAAGGCCTTAATTTATTAGAAAAATCAGTGATAATTAAAATATCTAACCTTCATAATTATTCTCCACTGCCTAAAAGTATGCTATGATTCAACTAATAACATAATACATTTCCATTGCATACTTTTAGACAGCATTTAAAGTGATTTTAAGTCTCTAGAGAGATTTTCAACTTGCTTGATTAGTTACAGTCTTAAGCCTCAGTCCCAAATGATGCCCGCATCCTTTGATTCCAGTTGAAAGGGATTATCCGCAGTGCAAGGAATAGTTTACGCCAAAGTTTAACCCACTTCAAGGGCATGGGTGGGGGTGTGTGTGAGCAACAACGTTGTCAGCTCGCTTTAAAGCTAATAGCAGCCACTTCATTTGTGTCACTCGATGGCACTTCACACGTGACAATGACAACGAGGAGCAGAAGCAAAAGCAGCAAACCAACAGAGAAACACACAAAAAGACACACGCACACACAAGTGGGCGGATGTGTGTAATGTGGTGGTAAAAAGTGGGGGCGTGGCTCCCCGGTAAGTTTACAAAATCTCCAAAATAAATACACGTGGGATTTGCATTAGCAGCTCCTGCTCTGACTTTGTATATATGTACATATATCTGCTCCTAATGGCATCCAACATATGCAAAAAAGTAACAAATTATATGGCACATTTACTCCTTCGTGCAATGGGACCGTGAATGTGAATGCGAATGGGAATGTGAACGTGAACGTGGACCCTGTGACCCTCAAGTAGCAGTCACGCAGTGTATTAAATGGAATTTTTCTAGGAAAAATGCCATCAGGATTAGCAGTTGACAGCGGATTTGATATAATCTAGCATGTAATTGCTTGTGCTTAAGTACTGTCTTCTCTTCCAATTATTTATGCTGTTTTAATAGAATTTTTTTATAATGGGAGCAGAGATTGGAGCTTAATGTTTGGAATAAATCAAATATGATTAACACAACTTAATAGCAATTATTAGAACTAAGAAAGCCATTTTTAAATTCAAATTTATAATTTTAATGTTGCCCTAATTAGCCTAAGAAAAATTTGTTTTTTAAATATAAATTACAAATATTACAAATATGGAAGATCTTAAAACAATGAATTTGCAACCTTGTTTCTATCTCATTCGCACTCTCCCCTTTACCAATATGTGCGCTTGAAACCAGACTTGTATTTATCGCTATAATTGCCACATTTATTGGTTGATCTTTGTGTTAAATATTTTGTTGCTTCCGCGTAACTCTTATTAAATTTAATGTGAAAAGTGTGAAGCTTAAATAGCTTGAAATTAACCCATTACATGGTTGCTAACTAACTTTTTGCACCCACTGCATTTAGCTTAAACTATTTTCTAACACTGCTTTGATTTGTCGGCGGGAACACGTTAACCTGCTAATTGGCCAATTTGTGTGTGCGTTGTTTAGTCAAACGTTATTGAGCCGTTAATTAGTCAAATTAGTTGATGTCAGCCCGATAATTTTCGGTCCTGACAGACGCACACTTCATCTCGGCCACACAGAGCGGCGATGAACGCGGCTTTTCACGTGTGGCAAATGCAATTGCAAAATATTTTCGCCCATAAAACTCAATTGAGTGTTAAATTATTTTTAATGAATTACGAGCAGTGCGAGCGAATTTCGCACCAAGTGCATTCCAGGGAAAATGACGAAAAGCAGCGCAGGGAGTGGGTTGGGATTGGGCCCTGACTTTGGCAATGGCTATGGCTATGGCTATGGCTTTGGCTTTTGCGCCTTGAAATTAACACTTCTCAACCTAATTTGATATTCATGCATTTCTCATGAGAGCGCGACACAGAGAGACGATGACGCCGTCAAAAGAAAAACTTTATCCGTGGCGGCAAAGTGTTGGGCGGAAAGTTGCAAGGAAAAGTGTGAAAATTCCCCAACCACCCACTCGAGATGGCTCCATTTTCTGGCCGTGCTGTTGCGTTAATTTTTGTAATGCTTTTTTTCTCTGCTCTCTTTTATTTTTATTTTTTTCGGGAGAACTCTCTTTAATGATAAAAGCCAACAAAGGCGCAACTGGGCTTAGTCCTTGTTCGTGAGAGACTTCGCTGAGGCCTGGCGTGTAAGCCTTTTTCACGGCCTTGTTCAACATTTCTTTGCATATAATTAAAAGCCAAAAGCAGCGCGAGCTTAACTTAAACTGGCTGCCAATTTTGTTGGCCTCTTTTTTTCCGTCCCGTTTCTGATGTAATTTTCAGCCACAACATATTACGGCCCTTAAGCTGGCTTAATGCTCATCATTGGCTATCTACCTTCCACTTTTTCATACACTTTGAGCAAAAAATTGGTATATATCATTGATAAAATTATGTTAAAAATATTTATCTTTCGATTTTTAGTCTTTATTTATTTTCTTTTATTCTTTGCTGTGTAGTTTCTCTTTTCTCCCTTCCTTTCAGTGGCTTGCATTATGTGTTATACATTTAATCCTTTCTTTGTGTCCTTGAGCGCACCTAATCCTTAGTTTACACGTACCACTTTTTTTGTTGTTGTTCCCTTGCCCCAATTGAAATTGATTTGAATAATTTACGTTTGCTCTTCATTTTCCCTGCGTTTCCAACAAATTTTTATGGTTTTTCCTCTGGAGATTTTCCAATTTTACGGCAAATTTCTGTATGGAAAATGAAGAGAAACAAGGCCCATTATTTTCGACCCCAACCTCCGAACGCTATTAGTGGTAATTCCTTATGCATGTGTGTGTGAGTGGGAGTGTTTGGATTTTATTTGCAACCCCTCGTGCTTTTCTTCATTTTAATTTGCATTCTTGGCCCTCGCAGGAGTTGGGGGTTGGTTTTTTTTGGGTGGTAAGTTTGTCACAATTCAATCAGGAGGCTGTTTTCCTTTCAGCTTTTTGTTTCGTTTTTTCGAGATTCGGGGGCTTTAATAAATAAATGCGAGCACAAAATTACATTTGGCCCCCGAGGGGAAAAGGCTGGAATCCACTCAATAACTAGCAAGGTGAAATTTTCCCTTAGTCTTCCCCGTTCCACTCTCTCTTTTCGCCCCCTAATCAACAGCGATTCACTTTCGCTCTCTCAAGTGATGCTCACATGAGGAAAATGCGAAAAATCAAAAAGGGAGTGGGACTGGTGGGAGGCTGTAGAAAATCCCAAGAATTGAGAGTCAAAAAATGTGATTTGAATTTTTGTGTTGCCTTGTTTCATTTCTCTTTTGGCCAATTTGCAAATTTGCACAAAGGGGTGGCAGTGGCGGCGGCGGTAAAGCAAATAAACAGTTAATGCTTTTATGCAAATTTATGCCATTAACACAAATAAGCACACACACACACACGCACAGTCAAAATTTGAAAACAATTTGTCACTCAAAAGTCACTTGCTTGCCATTTCTCTCCTCTTACTCCCTCTTACTTCTCCCATTATATCTCTTTGTTTTTTTTACCTACAAGCTTCTCCTTTTTTCGCACACACGCACACACACGTGTGTGTCTGTTTGGCAGGAAGAAAAACAAATTTAGAGTACCAATAAAAAAAAAAATATTAGCGAGTTAGGAAATACTCTTATAAAAAATTAATATTTTTATTGTTTCAAAGGAGAACAATTTTTGTCAACAATTTAAAACATTTGTTAAATAACTATATATATGTATATTGCGCTAAGCAAAAACGCAATTTTTGAACGCAATTTAATTTGTTTTTAATCACTTCCTTCAAGAACCATTTAATAAAAAAAATTTAAAAAGTAATTGAAGTATAAGAACTATGAACAATCTTTATTTTAAAAATATATATTATATTATTATATTAAATTAAAATTTCACTCCACTTTTCAATTTAAAATACTCTTAGAAAGAGCATTTAAAAAGTGACAAGTGCAGAAGTAAAATAAAAAAAGCCAGGAAAGTGAGCCCACTAAAACCAATGATAATGAAGATGCCTAGTCAGTGTCTTTGGGGGATGGGTGCGGTATTGGAATGGCTGTGCCGGTGTCTGTGCCTGTGGCAGTGACAACAACACTGCCAAAAATCAAAGTCACTGAAAATTAAAAGTAATTTGTTTGCTAAAACACCCAAGACATTAGGCTGCTGCTGCTGCTGGCAGGGGAAAATTGAAAGGGCAGGGGATTTGGGTTTCCCTTCAAGGGGATACGCCCAAATTGAAATGTGAAACTCATGCCAAGTGGCAAGGAAACAGCGACGAGTCCACTAAGTGTGGCAGTTATAAATAGAGCTGCGTAGTGGCAAAAAAAAAGTAAAAAACAATAAACTGCACATAATGCTCAACAGTCGGGGGTAGCTAAAAATGGAAATAGATTGAATATAAATTTTTGAACAAGCAAAGGACTTATCATTTTCGTTAAGAAATTAGTAATTAAACATTAAATTGGTTTAAATAAATATTTGTTATGAATTATGAAAAAATAATTAGAGAATAGAAACGTAGAAGAGCTTAGTAGCATTTTTTTTCCTGTAAATCACACATTTTTCATCTAACTTTTTAACTTTTTCGCTTATGTTATAATTTTGTTGTAGTGTTAGGAAGAAGTTTTTAAATAAAATAAATACAAAAAATATTAATTTATATAAAACTTAAACATGTTAAATTAAATTGTATAACAGTTTTCTGACCAGTTTCAAGTCTCATTTATATTTCCATTAAAAAATAATTCTGTAGTATTCAATACGTATATGTACATAAATACATAGATTTTATATATCTAATATGTATATATATGTATAATCTCTTATTAGAATTATAAAGATTTGAAGCTTATTTTTAAATAGTTTTCCAATTAATGTTGTTTTATATTTTTACAAATTTTACAAGTAGTCCTGTAGTGTTCCCATAATTTTCTATAATCACAATAATTATAACTTTTAAGTTAATATTTGTATATAAAGTTGTTGTTCCATCAACTTGACCGTGTCTGTACACTGTACAAATCAAAGTGAATTCTTGTTTCTCCTGCTCTTTGCCTTTTGGCAGTGTTGTGTATGTGTTTGTGAGTTGATTTCTCGCTGGCAGCCCGAAAGTATGCAATGAACAAAAACGCATTAATAATTGAGGAGCTTTGGTGCTGCCACTTCTCAGTGGCCCCCTTGAAAAACCACCTCCTTTCCTCCTCCTTCCCTTCCCACCCCAATGCCCCACCACCCGGTTTCCTGCTGACTGGTGTTATTTTAATGCAGCATTCATACATCCATATATATATATATGGAAATTACATTAAAATTACATTTGATCTTTTATTTAAAATTGCTGATTAAATTCTGATTTTATACTTCCTCTCTTTCGCTCGTTTCAGGTGAGTTTTGTGGCCTTTTGCAACCATGTTTTACGTAAGTTTAAAGTTGTTGTGTATATAAATCAGTAGTACATCTGGGCAAATTATGATAAATTATTATTTATTCAAAGGGAAAGTGCGAAAAAATAAGAAATCTATTTTCATTATAAGGTCTGCCAGTCGAATTTAAGGGGATCTTTCCCCCCAAAAAATTCACTGCCCCCCTTATTTATTTATTATGCTAAAGTTTGGCCTGCCTTTTGTTGTTACGCCCAAAGTTTGGCATATTTTGAGAACTTTATTATTAGCCCGATGTTCGTTCTTGTTGCGGGGCCCTAAAAGGATGATGATTTCTGGGCGATGTGCGATTAAATTTGAATACTTGTGAAAAATTCTTGCAAGGGCTCGGTCGGCTGCCTCTCTTAAGAAGCATTTCAATTAAAATGCCAAAAAGGAAAATGCCATGTCGAACGACATAAATTTTTATATCGACCACAACACAGTAGTTGAGGGACGGGGACAGGGAAAATCCAGCCAGGCAGACGACGACGACTACGAAGACGACTTTTGCTTAAATGCTTTTGTGGCAAGAGCGCAGAACATGGCAAAAATGCAGTCCCAAAACTGGTTTCCATTGCAACCGCAGCAGCAGGAGGGAAATACCTTTCGCAAATGGACTTGTTTGCTTGCTGTGGCTGGCTTTGACTTTGCCTCTTGAACTTGGCCAAAAGCATATTGCATTTGTAACACGCTCCTCGCTTCTCGCTTGACTTTGAAATTTGAATGCAACGCCGCGCCGGCTTTTGTTTTGGCCACGAACGCGAGCCATGTGGGAATGTGCTGCTGCCCCTGCTTCACCAACTTCATTAGGGTCAATAAACGCCAGCCAGCACATAGATGGATAGATAAATACTCGTGCAGATTCAGAGATACACAGATGCAGATACTAAGCTTCTATGGCCATATCTTCTGTGGCTGTGTGGTCGCGATCGTGACAGGCAGCAGTTGAAGCCGAATGCATTACTCCGAAGCTGGCTGGCAGAGTTGGCTGTTGCCAAGCTGAATGAACTGGTTAAAAGCGAATTCCAAGATGGTTATAATAACTGAGAAATTAAAGTGAGCGTCGAGATAATACTTCTTTGTGGGTTTTACTAACAGGAAAACTAGGTTGAGAAGTGTAATTAAAACAAATTAAAACTTAACTTAAATACTATGTACCAATGAAAATTGCTCTTGTAAATTTAAAGTTTTTATTACATTAAATCTATATTTTGAGTTTTCTTTTAACTCTTTTGACTTTTTCGTGACTAAACTTTGTACATATTTTCTCAGATTTACTATCTAATCTGTTTCAAAATGTTTCTAGATTTACATATATATTTCTCCTTAAGGGTTGGCCTTGTTCAACTCCTTTCTCCTTTTTAAATGCCAAGTGCCAATATTTAGCATTCGCATTCTAGACATTTGGCACTTATTTGTGAATTAGTGAAAACCATAATTTTCCAAACAAGTCACTCTCTTCTCCAGAGAACTTGGTTCCCATTTCCACCCAGACGCTGATGAAACCACGTTTTCTAACCAGTTGTTGTCTGCAATTTTTGTTACAAATTTAGTTGCAATTCATGAGAAATGTTACGCTATGCCGAGGCGACGCGACAACAAGTGTTGTAACTTTTCTCATGGCCAACGGCGATCAGTCATCAGGCGGAGAATTCGTTGTCGTTGTTGTTGATTTTTTTTTTTCGCACTGTGTCCAAAATGGTCAATGTACTCGTACTCTTCCCGGTCTTGGGAGCCTCAAGTGGTTCAACTTGTCTAGCGGCTCTTGATTCCGCCGGCTCTTTTACGTCTTAGCCGTGGTCTTGGCCATGGTTGCTGTTGTTGCTCTTGGCCCAGACAGAGGCAAGTCGGAAAATGCGACTGGCTGTTAGAATCTGCATTCTTGCGAGGCCATTCAAATGCCTAGCCAGCCGGAGAATTTTCACACTGGGGGAAAAGTTGGGAAAAACTTTAAAAAATATTTTTATAATACAGAAAACCAACCAGATCATATTTTTAAGTGTTTTAAACAACGATTTTTAATGAAATAATGACCAAATTCATTGATTTATATTTTAAGACACAGTTTTAATTCAGAATTTCACGCTTATCTAGATAATTACATTTGTTCTTGATTTTTCCATATGCATTGCCACTTAGACTGCGCGTCAGTTGTTGCTTTGCTGTCTGCTGCGCTGATTTGCCGCCGGAAGTTGGCCAATATAGCTGCTCCGCTTGTCGGCCAACTGACGGCCCCGTTGCCAACATTTCCCGCTGCCACTCTTCTACCTATGTTAGCCAACATAGCTCCGAAAGCTTAGTAGCTGCTGCCCCTCTTTCGTCCTTTTCGCAGACTGTTGGCCAACATTAAAGTCTTTGCCCCTCCGGCGAGTAACACAGAGAGAGAGAGAGAGAGAGAGCCAGCGAGCTTTTCTCTTGGCCAAGTTGGTTGGATTGCCGCCCCTTCGTTTGGTATAACAGTTTGGCAAAGGCATCTCCTAAAAACCGGTTTCCTCGCACACACCAGTTGCGCATTTATTATGCATGGAATCGTGTGGCATGCCACTTCTTCCTGTTGCTTCGCCGCCTTGGTGCTTTGTGTGCCAAGTTCTGCTGGAGGTGCCTCTCGAGCCTGCGAACTTGGCTCAGTGCCTGGCAGGGCCAGAAAAAACGCCTCGCATTTCGGCCCCGATTGCGATCAGTTTTCTGTGTGTTGCCTCTTTTCTCTTTCTGTTTTTGTCTTCGGCTGGCTCGTTAAACCTTGGCCTTGAGGCCCTTAAATGGCGCGCTATCGTCGAAATAAACAAAAACGAAAAAACAAAAACATACGAGAATAAATATGCGAAAAAAGGGAATAAGAAAATTATTGCAGTGGCAGTTGCCAAACTGGCTTTGGTCAGCTTCTAAACTTGTTATGCCCTGCCAAGGATATTATGTACTCACTGAAAGGGAAAGACTTGCTCAATTTTCAAAGTTTTCTTCCTTTAATTTAAATCAGAATTTTATTATAAACATGAAGAGATGGTTGAACATTAAAAAGAACCATGGAGAAACCACTTGAACACAAAATTAATCAAATATCTCTTGATTTTCCTTAGCTTATAAGCTCTTTAAATAATCCCTTAGCTAGAGAACTTAAACCCAATTTTCTAAAATATTTTCCAAGTTCACTTTTGACCCTATAAACCCTCATTATCTTTCCACTGAATACCCTGTTCCTGGGCTCAAAATCAAAATCCCAGCTTGGCCTTCGCTTTCATTGTCTGACCAAGTCTTTATTTGTTAGCACCGGCATGGCTTAAAGCCAACTTGTAGCCCTCTTTCTGTGGCCATTTGTTGTGGCTTGCTTTTGATTTCATTCAAATTCATTGTCTGGCCCTTGCTAAACTTTTTCGGCAACAAAAAAATTAAGACATTGCTAATGAGCTGCCGTTAGTTTTTATTTAAACTGAAAGCCGAAATGCACTCGCCGTAAACGCATTCTGCGGGCAAAAAGAAGAACCGTAAGCAGCACAATAAATCACAATTTAAGCGGTGCAGGCAGTCAGCAGCCATAGTCTCAACCGGCAATATAATTCCTTCCAATCAGGGCTTCTCCTTCTTCTTCGCCATTTCGGTATTCCTTTCCGGCTGCAACGAAGGCGAAGGTCGCCGAGAAGGTAAGAACTCCGCTTCGAAGGAAGGCAGCGTCTTATTATCTTCTCCATTGTTGGCGATGCTGTTGAGGTGCTTGTTTCCACCTTCATCTCCTCCAACTGCCTCGTGCTGGTCCTATGGCTCCTCCAACTTCAACGGACTTGATTTCAGTTACCAAATTATATTCTACAACGACTTTTGACTCCATTTCTCGGCTTTGGTCTGCTGTTCTTTGGGGTACTCAGCTTTCATGATGGCAATTTGGGTATATTGTCGAGGAGTTTGTTTGGGAAAGTACAATTTATTAAACAAATAAATATAATTTCAGAAAATAACTGCATTAAAGCAGTAAAAGATTTTTTAAGGGCATAAAAATTGTATTTTTTCATTATTTTAATTTTTTTTGTGAGACCATTCTTTAAAATATAAGAAGTATCCTTTAGTCGACACGAATCTCTTTATACTTAAATGCTCCTAGCTTAGCTGCTCCTTCATGTTTCATTGTTCTTTTGGTTAAATTGAAATTAAAATTGCTTAAAAACCCTTTTCGCCAGTTTTTCTTTTTTCACTTCTTCATATTATGAAAGGATTCCCGGAAAGAAACCCTGACTGACTCCCTTTAATCTTCTATTAAACCGAAAACTTGCTCTATTAACTAGCCAGTCATTGTCTATTTTGTTGGGGTTTCGCCTGGTAGAAAAATAAAAACCCATTGTTAGAGGAATAATTATAACAAAAGAAAACAAAAATAGATGTGCTATCAGTGACATCCTTGGGAAGGACTCTCTTCGCCCTATCTTCAGAAGCTAAACCAAATATGCTTAGGCAGCTTTTCAACGCCATTCACACTTGGCTCAAATTAGGCATATAACAAGTTTCCTTTTGTCAAATAATAAAAAAGAGAGAAGTGAAGAATGAGAAAATGAAATGAAATACTTCTGTCAAGTGGCAAACATAATGCTTTTCTGGCCAAATCACGCTAATGTAAAGCTCGGCCCACATCAATAGCCAGGAATCGGGGAATAGCAGGACTCGGGAAGGGACTACTGCGAGGTAAATAAACTTAAAAAGTGCCACTCAATGTGGGGTGCTGGTTGCTACACGGCAATAAATAGAGTTAAATTCAATAAACACTGATAAAATTTGTATTCCCAAGAAAGTTGTTGGAAATTTGGATGCAGAAAGAAATATATAGTTAAGATGCAGCAAAAAAATTATAAAATGAAAATGCATTTAGAGCAGGTCTTATGAAATGTTATTTATGCTGTTGTTTTGGTGTTCTTACCTTTTATTGTCTAAGGATCTAAGGGAGATTTTATCTAACACTTTAAAAACTTTTTTGGGTTCTCCTTTTGTCTCTTAGGTATATTTTTTGTTGAAAGTAAGAAAATCTTTTGTTAACCCTTAAATCTAGTCTTATATATTTAAATGTTTAAATATATCATCAGCATTTTTCTGCGTGTACTATATACGTATTGGTTGAGTGGTCAGTCAGTCAGTCAGTCAGTCAGTGTGCCAGGATATGCCAAGTAGTTGTCGCCCATTGCCTGGCTTCCTTTTGGTCTCCTTGAGAAGAAGGACGACGCCCTGGGTGGGTGCTTTTCTTGGCCCAATCCGCTTAGTGTGGCCAGCGACTTGCTGTTGTTGTTGTTGTTGTTGTTGTTCCTGCTGCCCTTATTGGTTGTAAGTGGTTACAATGAGATTATGCTTCATTACGCGAGAACTCTAGGACTTTCCGACTCGCTTTCTTGGGCAAATCATAACGAGCCATTAGCGTGGCGATAATAGCCCAAGCTGTGGCAATATATATATAGTTTTTTTTTATATATACAGTATATATAGCACTTGGGCTAATGGACGACGACGTGGCTTCGCTTCGATTGATGCAATTGCAAAATGTTTTTCCTGCCTTTTCCCTTTTAATTTTTTATTTTTCCTCCTTACTGCACCCACAACACACACACACACTCTCAGACCGAGGGAGGGACGTTGGAATCTCAAAAATGCAGTCTGCAAAAATCCTCAGACTCGGTTGATGATGATGAAGCTGTTGTGGCCGCTGATGCAATGATGCCCTGCTCCTGCTCTCCATCTCATGCTGTTGCTGCTGCTTTTCCTCTTTTCCCTTTCCTATTGCAGCCTCCTCCGTCCAGGCATCCCTTGATTCCCTTGTTTACTCCGACTTCTCCCCGTAATTCCACTGATTCTCCGCCACAGGGCCGCAAAATGCCTGTCGTTGCCAAAGTTGCCAAACTTGTTTCATTTGCGGTCCAAATATAATTGCGACGGCGTCGAGACTGGGCTCTTCGCTCGATTTATATGCACTGTGATGAAAGAGGGGCACAAAGTATTAAAGAAAATGTATGGAATTTAACTTAAGCAACATTTAAGGAACCTTCTTTACCTCTAAGAGACTGCGAATCTCAAGGCTTTATGCACCTCCCGAACATATTTATTTTATTAAACATCATTTCCCTTTAATAATTTGAAATATTTAAATATTGTTCCTTTATATTTTTGTGCTGTGTGCACCTTGCTCTCAGATTTACCTTTATACCGGCTTGCTCCTTTGCCTGCTGCACTGCCTTTTGGCTTTTTTGGCTGGAATTTTGTTATTGAAAATGTTTCAATGTGGAAGGCGTCCATGAGAGATTGCATTGGTTTTCGGTCCGTGTGTCTGGGACCGGGTGTGGAAATCGAAATCGGATTCGGCATCTGAATTCGTGGCTGAGTCTGAGTCGGAGCTGCAGTGCTGAGCATTGGGTCAAGGGTGGGTCAATGAGTGAAAATAAGGGCTTACGTTGAAGGAGCATTTATGTTGGCTGACAGAAAATTATTAAGAGTGGGGCTGTACATAAATATTTACTGAAATAACCCAAAGTTCATGGCAAAAAGGGCGGCTTGCAGCCTGCAACATGGCTTTTTCCCCTTCATGTTGCATGCTCCACTGAACTGAGAAAAAGATTAGAGACTTTGGGTGGAGAGGGGCACATACTGTGGGGCAATTATCTCGTTGATGCCATGACAAGATCGAAATAAAGATGGGCGCTGCTTCTGCACCACAAATAATGATTATAATAAAAGTTGTACGGAGAGATCGTTTCACGAGCCATATTCTCCCGAGAATTCAACCACTCAATTTGCATTTGCCAAAAGATCTAGCTTTCGGCACCATAAATTCGAGTTAAAATAAACCAAGTGACAGGCCCAGCTCACCATAATTCTATTGCCATGTGGTTTGGTTGCTTGGCTAGGAGAAGTGGTAGGTGGTGGGGCAGTTCAGAGGCGACACATACCAGCGGCGACTTATGGCCAAGAGCAGCGTCGGTCGTAAGGAATGCCGTGAGCCAAGTTGAGCCCCAGCAAGAAGCCCGAGCTCTCTTGCAGCTTGCAACTTGCATCTGTCTGTGTCCACCGTCTCCAGCTGCATCTTTGTCCCTGTCTGGGCGCGTTTTTGCCATTTATTACACTTGAGAAAAGTAAGGTGAATATGCTGGGATTTATTTAATTTCCCTACTAAACGTATTTAATATTTATTATATTTTTTTTTATATTTATTTATTTATATTTCTATGCTTTGGTTTTTAAAAGAACTTTGGGGAAAGTCTTTGGCAATGTATATTAAAAATAATATAAAAAATACTTTATGTATTTAAATAAATATCATTTACTTTTTCCCCTATATACTAATACGGATTTCTTCTCAGTGCCTAAGAATGGCCAAGAGTGAGATAGAAATGGCTAGGAGTATACGGCCAGCAAAATGGGCTGCAAGAAGAAGAGGAATACTTGCTGCAGAAGAAATATTCGAGTGAATTAAAATGTGGCAAGTTGACTGTTTCGTGTATTTCGTTGTTGCTGCGCTGGCTTGGTTTGGCTTGGCTTGGCTTGGCTCCTTGCCTCGTCTTCTACTCTTTCTCCCATTCCGCCATCTTATCATTCCACCACTGGCTCCTTGGGTTCTTCGGGCTCTCTTCGGTGGGTCGCCAGATTCGCTTGGCTAGAGCTGCGACTTTCAGTTGGAGTTGCACTTGGACTGGAACTAAGACTTGGTCAGAGAGACGGGTACTGGTACTGGGAATAGTGAACTCTGTTACCACATACTTCTCTCCAAAAAGCATTCAAAATGTCGTCTGCGTCTTGAAGGCTTTGCTTGTTGTACTCTTTAAGGGGCTTTATTTATTTGATAAAATTAAATTAGAGTTAAGGAAATAGGCATGTTGTACCCTTAAATAGGGTTTATTTATTTGGGGAAATTAAATTCAGACTTTTACCTTTTCATTAAAAATGAGTAAGCTATACCTTGTGGATTGTACTTCCCAGTTTCTTGTCTTATTTTGGCTGTATTTTTTCTGTAAACACCACCAAAAGGTTACCAATATGTCTAGTTCTTAAAATTCTTCTTCTTTTTATATGGATACTCCTATATTGGTACTATAATTCGTAGAGTACTAAAAGTTTCGGCGACTTAAGACTTTCAGCGTTTCCCCCATATTGCCATGTCAGTCTCGGGTGTTGGTCTTGGTCTGCCAGCTTGTTGCACTTGAATTGCCAAAGTCAACGGCACTGGGGAGCTGGTAGCTCTTCTTGGTCGCTCTTGGCCACTATTCTTGGCCGCTCTTCTCCTCTGGCTTTGGCTTTTAGCTCCGTTGTTATTGTTGCTGCTGCTAGAGAGCTTAGCTGTTGGTGGGTTCTGGCCAAGATTGAGATTCATTGCCTGTTGCATGCCTGAGCCGTTCGACTAACTGCTGCTGTGCTCCCCCTCTTGCCCGTTGCATCGCCAAACATCCTGCAGAATTATGCGACTTTATACAGACAAATACACATAAATAAGCAGCAGCAACAGCAACAGCAACAGAGCAACATGCACATACTTAAGGCTTTATATATGTGGCATGATGCTAGTTGCACATAGACGAGACGATCTGTGCGGCTTTGTTTGCGCGATGGCTGTACTTGTTTGGCCAACTTGTTGATGCAACAATGTTGGCTATAAGTTCACATTTCCCATCCGCTATCCCCCCTCGGATTTCTGTGCCCTCTCTTTGCATTATCAGATTTTACAGCCAATTGAGCAGAGTTTTATGTAAAGCATTTGGGCCATTGCCATTTTTGGCAACCAATTTTTACGGCTTAATCAATATTTGAGCTTGGAATTTATTCTTTTTTACTTTTGCCTCGCGTTTTTTATGCTCTCTGCAGGTAAGCTGCGTTTTACATTTCTTTTTTTATGTTTTTGTTTTTTTTTTCAACTACCCATAAGTTTTTTTTTTATTTTTTTTTTTTTGGGCTAATACGAGCTAATACCAAGGGGCCAAGAGGAATGGATGCCAAGGGGTGTAAAACAAACGCAAATCATTTAACGAGCCCGGCTTAGAGATTGGTACGCATATTGTTTTATATGTGCCCCATGAAGGCTGAATCCTCTTCTCACTTTACAGGATGCACTGGAAATAAAATGAAAATACTTCAAAAATTACTAACAAATTTTTATAATAATAATAATAATATTAATAATATTTGATATAATATAGTTTTAGGAAGGTTTTTTAGGCTTTTTTAATCACTTGAGATTATAATAAGTTGTTGTTTCTTAGTATATTTTCCTAGAAATTGTTTCATTAAAATTCCCTCTTATGGTATATTTTCCTACTTGTGACCCAATTTTCCCCTTAGTGTAGTCTCCATGAAAGTTGCCAGCAAATTGCGCGTAAATCCCATAAACCGTTTACAACTACAACAGCTCTCATCGGGCGTCATCGATGACGATGACGACGATGATGACGGTGGCTCCATGTTGTTGTTATTGTTATTGCCATTTGTTTTTGTTGCTGCTGATGCCACAACAGCCGCCTGCAACAATAACAAAGCGATTTTTATGCACACAGACATTGGCTCGTCGTCGGTTTTAACGCTACTCTAAAAGCGTTTTTTTTCTTTTTCGCATTTCTTTTGTCGAGTGGTGGAAATGTCGAATCAACCCGCTGACAAAGCTAAACCCCTCGCCTCGGTTTACGGACTAGCCAGGCTAAAGGTTCTTAAAAAAATACAAAATACAAGTACCGTAAATGAAATTTATTTTTATTAGTTAAAACTCATGGCATTATTTGCATGCTGAGGCAAAAGTGCATTAAGGGATTTGTCTCTTTTGCAGAGCGGCTGCTGTCTCTCTATAAAGGTGTTTTATTTCCGCTCCTGATTGAGAGGGCTTTAAATTTTTGGATGGTTATTGGAAATAAAATCAAATTGGCGCATAAAGCTATGAAGGTTTATAGTTGGAAGATTAAAAGAATTATTTTTTGTAAGTGTTCTATAAGAAAATTTATTTGTATTTAATCACTTATTGAATTACCATTTGTAATAATATAATTACAGTATTTTATTTGCCTGCTTTTATGAAGAATAATTTTTAAAATTCAATAAAGAAAAGAATATAATTTAGGAAATTGAAAAAAAAAATTATGTATTCCATTAAAAACTAACTCTTGGCTTTGTAAAATTTTAAAAGTGTAAAGAAGAGAGTACAATTTGTTCTGCATCAATTTGTTACTTATAAAATTGTTAAACAAGTTGATGATGTTTTTAAAGCCCTGAAACTGATATTTTACCAAATAATTTACCAATTACCAATTCATTTTTAATACAGCCTTATTATTGGTCCTTTTACCAACTAAAGTTCCTCTTTATAAATAAAATGTTTCATGCTGAGAAAATAGAGATCTTATGAAATTCTCTACTACTTCGAAAATACCATAAAAAATGCAACTAATTTTATTTTATTTTAAATATTAAATTGTCCTTTTGGGGGGCTTAAAAAACCTTCCCTTACTCACCAGAAAGCTCCGGAGCTAAGCTTTCGCTTAACAGTGGCTACAACTACCCCTCGGCATACTGTTAGATGGCAGAGCTACCCCTTACAACAAATTCTACGAATTTCTACCCCTGATTTGCAGGGGGGGTGCAAACCCCTCACACACTCCCCGTGAAACACACACACCCACACAAACGACTCACAATACCCACGCAAAATTTGCACCTTGGCGTCATGCGCTCTGCCGATTTTAGGAGTCGACGTCGGCTTTTTGGCCATCGGGAAAATCAGTCGCCGTCGTCGTCGTTGTCGCTGTGCCTTTCCCGTTCGTCAGCTTTTCACGAGGAACGCGCTTTCCGCGCTTCGGCATTCTGCGTTTGCTGCGTTTCTCGGGTCGCAGTGGCAATGGCGGGGGTGGCACTCACTCGGGAAGCTCACCTGAAAAGCCGAATGGGCCACCACCAACAGCACCCCCTTTTTGGGCCACATTTCCGAAGCAGGTGTAACAATTATTATTTTCTCGTTGATTTTGCTGCCGACGTCGGTGTCGTTTTGGCTTTTTTCTCCCTCTCTCTCTCTCTCTGGGACTCTATCTCTCTCTGTCTTACTGCCTCACTCGCTTGCACCTTTGCACCTTTTTGGCGTGTCCTTGTCTCGCTTGCACCCACGCCTCTTTGGGTGGCGCACACGCATGGCGCATGCATTTGCTGTCTCACGTTGGTGTGGGTGTGCGAAGTCCGAGTGTGTGTAGGTGTGTGTGTGTGCCAGTAATGTTACTGCAACAATTGCGATTACAATAGCAACAAGAACAAGAGGGAGAAGGAGAAGGAGGTAGGAAAAGAGGGCGTAAGTTTGAGCGGGGGTTTCCCTTTCGGGGTTTTAGAAAACGAAACTGGAAATTCGGACAGTACTCCTCCATTTCCGATCCTCAAAAGTCTTATATCCTTGTTCCCCTTTAACTGGATTCTTGATTTACTCATTTGATTTTTAATGATTTTAAATTTTAATATGCCTATTTACGCTGTTTTAAATGTTATATTTATAAACAAATAATGCAATTTAATATACAAATTTCGTTTTATAGACATCTTGTGAGCAACTCTTTTTAATACAAATAACTACTTTATAATATATTAAAGATTTGCATATGTATAGAATATTTCGAATATTTTTTTATGATATTTATTTTCCTCTTTAATATTTGTTATACTATTTTTTTTTTTTAATATTTCATAAAATTCCTTTTTATTGTTTATTGTTTTATAGTTGTGTAGATTAGATTACTTTTACAATAATGTAGAAAATTCCTTTGTAAAGCTCTCAAGTAATTGTTTACGTCTTAATTAAACCAAAAGTTTATACTTTACTAATGAGATGCTTTGGTATGCTACTTTCTTTAAACAAAATCAAAATGCTTATTGTCTTTAAATATAAACTTAGGAAATTATGAAATAAGAAAATGATAATAAAAAGCTTTATACAATATATAAATATTTTTAAAATATACTATTACTTTAACAAATACTACAGAGATTCCAACTCAGGCTTATACTGTGATCTTAAAACAATTATAAAAGTACTTCAATCTCCTCGAATAATTTTAGATTATCTTATATAAAGTAGTTTTTAATTAATATTAAATATCTCTTTATTCTTTGGCATTATTTTTGTGGTATAAGAGCTCATTGGTACTGAACAAAAGGCACTTGATAATTGCGCACCTGAGGAGAGCAGGAGAAATACGAATCAAATCCCACTACTGCCGGCAGGTAGCAGCAGGTAACAACAAAAACAACAGCTGAGAGCAGCGAACATTCAGAGAGAGAGAGTGGAGAGAACACCACAAAGGTGTGCTACTGATGACGAACCACTTTTTTTCTGTTCCTTGGCGTAATTTCTCCACCATACAATTTTTTCGGAGTCGTCGCTGCCAAGAGGAGAAATTCCGAACCACGATGAGAGACGATGACGATGGGTTCTTTGGTACTTGGTTCTTGGTCATGGGTTCTCGGGTTCTCGGTTTCGTGGAGTAGCCTCTCGGTTCTCGGCTCGGTTCGGTTGGTTTTCGGTTTTTGCGGGGCCCGAAGTCCGGTTCTTTGGAGGAAGGCCCACTGTTGCTTTATTTTGGTTAACAACACGCGCTCCTCTGCCGCTGCCGCTGTCGCAGCTAGCGGCGCTGCCAACGCCGGCTTCGGCGCAACAGATTCACGGACTCCGAAACAAAAAGGTATATTACCTTAGAATGCCAGTCGTTCTTACTTCAGTCTTCGTACAGTCTTTGCTTTAACCCGTTCCAAACTCTGTCCGCCGCTGGCTCTCTATAGGAATAACATAGTAGTACTCGTCTTCGTGCTCGTACTCGCCTCGTGTTGCACCCGTAGCCATATCGTATCGTATTGTGTTCCCTCTGGTTCCGTTTGGTTATCATCATCATCCGTATCGAAAGTCCGGTGGTTCTACTCTCGCCGTCGCAGTCGCAGTCGCAGTCTCTGCCGAAGCTAACGTCGCTGCCACAGAGCGAAAACCCACCACCACATCATCATCATTGCAGCACACACACCTCCGCTGGCCAGGCGACATCATCCTCTAGTAGTAGTAGCAGCAGCAGAAGCAGTAGCAGCAGCAGCAGCACAGCGGCAGCAACAGCAGCAGCAGCAACTCACCTCCGAAAATTTCAATATCCAAATCAAAGTCGGGTTCAAATCGAAAACGGCCGCAACAGCAGCAACAACGCAACCTCTCAGCACGCGGATAATGATAAAAAGAAAATAACACGCGCAGTTCACATTCAGTGCCCGACTTGAACAGATCACAGCCACTCCCGAGAGAACTCTAGAGAAATTCTACAATTCAACAAGAAAGAAATAATAATAATAATAGCAAAAATCTTGAAAAAGAATCAATTGAAAATCGAAAACCCGCTTCCGGCTTTTTTGCGCGCGTGTGACCAAAACCAAACAAAGCAAAGCTAAACTCTAATTTTCATTTTTCCCCCCAGTGCTACTTCTCTGAAAAATGTAAGAAGAAATACAGAGTTAAAATTATAAATAAAAAAAAAACCCACAAGCCAAGAACTTACAAAACAGAATAAAGAAAGGCTTACAAATATTTTGTGCTCTCCAAGAAAAAAAAAACAAAAAAAAAAACAAGTAATAATTTAACAATAAACGAAAAAACGAGCCGAGAGTTCGTTGCTCGAGACGCTCTTCAATGCCCGAACTCATCGCTTCTTATAGGCCTTGGCAACAACAAGTTCTGAGCCATCAATCTCTCGTTCGTTCGTTCCCTGGCTGGCTCACTCTCTCTCATTCTTCTGGAGACACTCCGTTTAAGCCAGACACATAGGCCAAGATATTTCCGAGCCGGCAAAACGCACAGAACAAGCCAACAAAGAAACACGTTTTTGTGTTTGAAAAAAAAAGGCAGAGTCTGAAATAAAAGCAAAGCAAAACAAAAAACTCAGAAAAATAGCAGGCGAAAAATAAAGAGAAAGAGGAGAGAACAGAAGCGAAGAGTAGAGGGAAAAAAACGCAGACGTAGCCGACTTCTTCTGGCCATAAAACCTTATGGCCAAAAGCGTTCCAATAGGCCGCACACACAGCCCAGCAAGAGCGACTCGACTCGACTCGACTCCTCTCTTGGCCACTTGTCGCTATTGCCATTGCTATTGCTATTGCTACTGCTAAGTACGCATCCGAATAATTCCCGTAGTTTATTTTTATTGTTGTAATTACACGTCTGCTGTTGGCCTGGCCCACGCTCCTTACCTGAAATTTCTTCGACCTCTTCGTATATTATTTTCTTTTTTTTTTGCACCAAGCCAAAGTGTGACTCACAACAAGAATAAAAAAAGAAGAGTAAAAAACAGAAACCGGTAAAGCCAAAGAAATTTCATGCGTGTGTTAATCAGAATCTCCACCAGCCAGCAGAGGGAGAGCCAGAGAGAAGCGTCGAAAAACGTGTTTTTTCACAACACAACAATAAAAAAAAATTAAATTATTTACACACTCGAAATCAGAGAGAGAAGCAAGCAAGGAGAGCACAAAATATTATATGAGCAAAAACGCGAAATATTCCATACAATTATTGGTTCTTTTTTTCATTGGTTTTGTTCCAGAGCCATAATTACAAGTCTCCGCAGCTTAATAAAAAAATAAATAAAACAAAACAAAAATATTTATTGAAAACAAAAGCAAAAAACAAAAACTCTTCTTTACTCTTCATCCAAACTTCAACCGACTCTGACTCGACACTTAATTGGTAATAAGAGCAAATTATTATTAAATATTCATGCCCATTGTGTCTCGTTTTTTGTGCATATAACTATTATTCATTCGTTTGTGTTTAATTGTTATTCACTTCATTTGGTTTCCCATTTCTACAATATATTTTGCTATATTTTGGAGCTTTCAAGTTTGGCTTTGAATTGGCAAAACGACACAGAAATGTATAAATAAATTCAAAATTGTTATCAATTTATTCGTGAAGAGCTTTTCATTTGATTTACATTTCAAAAAAACATTCAATTTCATTTATATATCTCACAAGGTGCAAACAATAATCACACAAATTCTCTGCCATCTCTTGACCAGCAATCAGAAACTGAAATAGAAATGCAGCATAAATATATATCTAACAAGAAATCAAAGCGAAAGAGTTCCCTGGTATTTTTCTAAGCCCAAAATCCGAAAATCCCTCTCCAGAACCCAAAACCCGCCCCACAAAAAACCCATCAGCCATCAAACAGAAACCATTAAAGAATCAAAATCAAAACCCAAAAGACAACAAAATATCAAGTAAACACAAAGAAATCACACAAAACGAGAAGCAGGCAAGAAACTAAAAATAAAGTGGTGAATTGTTGCTAAAATCAAGAAAATCTGAAGAATTTCACTCGATACAGAACAGTATTTTAAATTATATTTATTCGAATTAAGTGTAATCGAAGATTTGCAAAAGATATTTACAAGCGAAATCGAAGGAAATCAAAGAAAAGAATTGTGAATTTTATATAAATTTATATATACATATATATCCAACATATATCTATATATATTTGTATGTTCGGTTGTTAATTTTGAGCGTAATTTAAAGAGTGCTGTTTTTTGCGGGGGCAAAGAAAATCAATTAACAAAGGTAACCACAAAGGGAAATCCGCAAAGCGATAAAAGGAAAGGAATAAGGTGATAGCCCGATAGCTACGTGGAGGGATAACCGCGCGAATAAAGGTTGTTAAATCGAAAATTAAGTATAAATATTTACAAAAGAGCGAAATCAACCCGTTTTAAATAGAGCAACATATCAATCAATCAGCGCATCAAAGGGGTCAGAAGGCAAACCGAAATAGCCAGAAGAGAATTAGATGTATAAATAAACCCCCCCGATATCGCAGCTCGAATTTGTGTTTGTCCGACACAAAAATAAAACAAATATCATTAATTGTCTATACATACTGACTTAAATATCGGTTGTAACGAGGCGTGTAGAGTCAATTTTGTAGGTTCTAAGCAAGCAGCGTCAATCAGAGACCCAATCTCGAATCACTCTCTCTCTCTCAATCTCTCAATCACAAGTAGCTTAAGGTAAGACGGGGCTTTACGATTTTAAGGGAGTTTTGGGGGATCGCCGGGTCTAATCAATGCCTCGATCGACAAGAAATCGCGTTTTGACAATCACACGAAATTAGCGTATTTCATATATATACACATCAGATCAGATCAGCCACTCAGGCAGCGACAGCAGCCACTGACTCTGACAATATAGGATTTATATGTATACATCTCTACATCTGTACGGCATATATTTATAAAGAACTTTTGCTAGCTTTTAGCACACTTTACAGATCCTAAATCGAACCTCTATTCTACGACAATCTCTAGTGACAACAACCAACTCTCCTCTTGGTAAAACCTTCGAGACTTAATCCTAAACAATCTACAATCAATCGACCTACAATCAATCTGAACTTTAAACAATCTTCGAAGCGGTTTTCAAATCTCTATACACACTTATTTACAATCGTCTAAGGTAGTAGTGATATATTATATATCGTACATTATAGGGAATACTAGCACTTAAAGTACGCTCAAAATCAGATAGTAATAGTTTTTACGTGCTCTTTTTTTCTGTCCATCGACTTATTGTAGCAACAATTCGCGTAAAGCTTAACGACACACAATTGGCATTATAGCATACTCTTAGCGAGAACATCGAAAACTAATTCAATTGGCATTGTATTCGATATATAGATTACAGCAAACAGAGCTCATATATATATAAAAATATTATATATTCACCAAAACACACACAAATCAAATCCTGTGCAATTATCCCCAAACACAAAAACAAAAAAAATTAAAACCACCCGTCAAGAAAATACCAAAAAAGTAACGAAAATAAAAACAAACTTCGAAACGCGCCAAAAAAGAATTATATAAAAATACAAGAAAAAGCCTAAATAAAAAACAATCAAGAGAAAAACAAATACGAGATAAAATCAAGTGCTAAAAATAAATAAAATCAAGAAGCGGAGGAGATTTTTAATCAACATTTGTTGCCAATAAAACTGTCATCATTGCCGCGTTAACAGAAACCACGGCGTCAGCAGCGATTGCAGCGCTTAGTATCAGCAGCAGCTCTCAAGCGTCGCTTGCCGCCAGCGCCAACGCCCCTGCCACGCCCACGCTCACACCCACACCGCCCACGCCCACGCCCACGCCGCCCACAACAGCAGCGCCAACAACGGTAAAGAGCGAGATCGCTGCCACCGATTCGGCCGAGTGTTCCCCTATACAAGATTTAATCATGGTAAGCGCCGCCCAAAGAAATCCGATCCTAAAATCAGCCCAAAATAAAAAGATTACCGAGAAATCCGCACCAAAAGCATCAAGATATCAAATCAAGAATTAGAATCGCAAAATTATCACCAGAAAAAGAATATAAAATAATACCAAATTCGAAATCAGTATCAGGAACCACATGTCTGTCTTGATCGAGGCCATAACTATACTATAACTTATATCCAACTATATAAAGAGCAAAAATATATATGAAATTTGTACAGTTTACTATGCAAAAAGCCAACTATATTCCTAAACTTGATTTCTTTGGTTACCTCTCTCTCTCTCTCTCATCTCTATCACTCTAAATCTGAATCTATATCTGCCATAATTAATCTTTCTATGAATATATCTAAAAACTAACCTGTATATTTCGATCAATTTCAAATAGATCTAAAATGTGTCAATGGTGCTGGCTTGATTATCTTCTAAGTTGTAAATATTTTAGACCTTAAGTTGATTTCGTTGGTTTTTGGGGAACTAGCTTTAGTTTTAACACCTTGTACATAGTATATGATTTATTTTTAGGTTGTGTTTTAGGTTGCCAAGCCATTGACATTAAAATCTAATTAAAAGCCGAACTCATGATTTGACCACGAGCAAAAAAAAAATAAAGAACTCAAATGCGAAACTTTCCCGACTTCTTTGCTTCAGCCTCACTTCTTTCGCATCGTTGTGGCCAAATTGTCAGAAATGAGGGCCTAGATCTGTTGAAATTGAACAGCAAAATTTCTGTGCCACACACTGCCTCTCTCTGTCTCTACTCCTATCTCTATTCCCGTCTCTATCTTTATGATCCTATCTCTGGTTCCAATTGTAGTTTTAACTATCCACTGGTAGCGCTCGCTAAGCTCAGCTCTCTGCTCACTGTCTCTCTCTAACTCTCACTTGCTTTCTCTATCTAAAAGCTATCTCTATCAAAGTTGCCACTTTTGAGTCACTTCCTGTAGCCCAAAAACTCGTATTCTGCAGCTCCAGAAAACCCAAAATAAAATAAAACACATTGATTATCAACCTAAGCCTGAAGATTTCGTAGAATTTATGTGGAATTGGAATTGATAAAGGTATTTTATTTTTATTTTTTTTAAGGAATTATGCTTAGTTTTGGATAAAATTTATGAATTTTATACAAATACATGCTTTTATGTAAAATATATTATAAAAATATGGTTTAATCATATTGTATTATATTAAAATATGCCTTTGTCAACCTTTACAAAGCATACAAAATAAATAACAGCTAATTATAAAATCTTGTACCCTAAATAATAGAAAATTTAATTCCAATTCCACATACTATTGTATCTGAAAGGATTAAGGCACAGGGTAACATTACAGGAATCCCAACACTCAACACACTAAACTTTTCAGTTTGTTACAACCTTAAGTTTATTATTATTTTATGTAAAAGTCAAAAGAAGAGAAAAGAAATAAAACATAAACAAGAAAAAACCAATTCAAAAACCAAACTGAAAACCCAGACCATAAAACCAAATACAACAAATAATCTGAACCTGAACCCACCACGCACAGCAAATGCAATTGTTGCACGCACCGCCGTCCACGCATCCGCATCCTCCACATCCGCATCAGCATCAGCATCCGCATCCGCAGCAGCAGCAGCAGCAACAGCCGCAGGTGCTTCCCTATCAGGCCATGCAGGTGCAGCACCAGCATCAGCAGCAGCATCAGGCGGCCGTGTTCCACCAGCAAGTGGCAGCCATTGCCGCTCAACAGCAGCAGCAGCAGCAGCAGCAGGCGCAACAGCAACAGCAGCAGGCGCAGCAACATCAGCAGCAAATGCAGCAGCAGTTCCACTACCAAGCCCAGGCTCAGGCTCAGGCCCAGGCTCAAGCTCAGGCACAGGCTCAAGCTCAAGCCCAGGCCATGCTGCAGACATACATGCAGCTGCAGGTGAACAGTGTGCCGGTGACGCCCACCAAACCGTCGGCGGCAACAGCAGTGGCCGCAGTGGGTGCTGTGGGTCCAGTGCCCATCTCCGTGCCGGCGCAATTCTTCGCGGCGCCGAGCACACCGCTGACGATCATTCCGACGATCATACCGGCCACGCCCACTTCGGCGGCCACCACACCGACCAACAATGTAAATAATACAGTTAATCTATCAGCCGTAACTAGAACTACTACCACTACTACTAAAGAGCAGCCGCTGGCGGCCGGCGGTCATGGAATCCCAAGCGCTGGCCACCAGCAGCAGGACTCTGCCGTGTCCCTCCTGGGTCCGGCACCCCTGATCCTGGCCAGCGTTCGGGGTTGCAGCAGCGCCAGCAGCGGCTGCAGTTCTGCATCTTCTGATTGTTCTATGCCATCGCCAACTTCACTACACTTATCTTCTCCTAAAAAGGTTTGTGTGTTCACTAAAAAAGAAAACGAAAAAAATGAAAACGCTTTGAAAACAACTCTCTCTCTCCTCCTTCATCCATATAGATTAACTAACTCTCTCCTCTCCCCCTTTTTTAAACTAACTCTTTGTCTCCCGCTTTGCCTGCCGTTTTTTGTGAAAAACTAACAACACCCTTTCTTGTATCTTTCTCTCTGGTTTTCCCATCACTCACCAACGTAGAATTTTCGTAGACTTTTCTCATTTGCTGTTGTAATCCTGAATGTTGTGCTTATTAGCTTTTGTAATTTTAGAATTTAATAAATTATAAGATCCTTAAGTAAGACCTAATATACATGTATGACTCTGATAATTATACTATTTTTTTAGTCTAGGAGGAATGTATCCTTTTCTATTTGAAACCTATTTGATTTCTTGCTTTGCCTTACAACTCTAATAATTGTTCTTGAGAATCCTGTACATATAATTAACTTGTATCGTAGTTTGCAGAAGGCTATCCGTACACTAGTCAAAATTATACTGATAAGGGTTCCCCTTAAAAATATATACTAAACAATTTTATCAAATTAGTATTAAAAGAAAGGCACTACAAGGGTCAAATGTATAATACAATAGTTAATTCTGGTTATTTCTTAAAGGATTCCCTGAGGGTTTTTTTCCCTTTTTTTTTCTATGTGCTGTAAGGGTGCGAATTGGAACACAATTAAATGCCAATTAAATAAAATTGTATATGAATATAGGCCGCATGCCGTTGGGCTCCCTTTTATCCTTCACTTGTGCTTTTTTATTGGCCCACGTCCGGCTCAAGGATCCTTTTTTCCTTTTTTTTTTTTGGGTTGTGTGAGTCAATTGCGCGTAATAAAATAATGTGCAACCGCTCGGCCAGCTGACCAGCATACAAATGAGCTCCAGCTAGCCGATCGGGTTTCTATATAAATTCCCCACGAATTTATGGACTCAATCTGAACTTTGTGGGAAGTTCCAAGGGACAAACAAAAAATAGGGTTTTTCGCAAAAAATAGAAAAAGTAAAGTAGGAAAAACGGCGGAAAAAAGAGCAAACCCCCGACTGGGTTTATTATTTTATCAGTCATAACTATCGCGTTGCAGGCGAACATTAACCGCAATTGTTTGGCCAGCACTTACACTTTGTCCCCGCCAACTTTTCCGGCAGGACTAGGTCCTTTTTGCCTCCTAGCCGGGCCACATGTCGCCCATATTGATTAGTTGGCGTTGAAAATGTCGCTGCAATTTGTTGGCGCAAACTGCAACCCAGAGCTAGTGCCCTTTCTACACCCCCTCACTGGAGAATGGCAATAGAATGGCCAGTTGTGTGACCCTTTGCTCCTCTTTCAGTTGTATTTCCCCAGTTGTTGCCTCTGCGGCCAGTGTCGTGTATCGCCCCGTATCCTGTGTCCTTTGTGTTAGGTGTCCGAGTGTCGGCTGTCCACGGTGCGTATGTGTGAGCTCTGTTTGTTATTCTACGGAACGGGTCTGCCACATTTATTATCGATTTATCGCGGCAAGCAAGGAGCTGCCTGCAATTACCACAACACCCTTTGATCCCCGACTCTCATTAATGTTTAAACTGTACTTAAATGACTCTATTATAAGGACCTTTCTCACCCCCCCACACACACACACACACCGGGCAACGTTAAATTATCTGTAATTGATTTTGTTTAACATACGGCTCTGGCCCCGGTTCTGGGGACACCTGGCCGTGGCAGAAGAAAAACCGATCACATTTATTTAAATCGTTTGATTTGCATTTGTTTTATTTTCCATCTGCAGTCGGACATGAAAATATTTTGTGATTAAATAGTTTTCGCATCGATGCTCCTGCTGTGTAATTATTATTGTTTTAAGCACACAAAAACGGGATACGGCTCAGTTGTATATTTAAATTGAATTCATTTGTATACGAGTATTTGTATTTGAGTATTTGTGTACGACACAACCGCTTTTCCAATTTCCACCTGTAATTCCCATTGTTGGCAAATATTTTCCACGGAGGCAGCAGCAGCAGCAGTGAACTGCCTAAGCAAATAAAACTGAAACTGAAACAGAAAGCCGGCTACAAACAACCCCAAGGTGCTAATAAAGCACCACAAAAACCGCAGGATAAACAAGGATATTGACAGTGAAACATGAAAGATTCCACTCTCCTTCGTTCTCTGTCGGGGTAAATAGAAAATTTTTCAAATTAGGCCAGGCTCTCGGGGGGAAATGGAAATAAACATGTTTCGCTCAAGTGTCGCACAGAACTCGCTTTGAAGTGTCGAAGTCAGTCAGCCTGCACTTCTAATAATATAAATAATAAGCTGGAAGCTGGAAGCTGAAAGATGAGAGCTGGAAACTGGCGTCCTGGCCAGAGAGAGATCCCCAGGATAACTGCCGGCCCTCGGCCAACTTACAAACGCACAAATAAACTTTTTAAATTTAAAAATTCATCAAACTTTCAAGCCGCGCACGCCGCCGCTCCAAGTCAAACAAACTAGATGAGCAAAGACTGGGGTCAGCAGGGGAACAGATTCAGCAAAATAATAATAAAAAATATGTATATATAAGTATATAGATGTGAGAGGAAAAATTACATTAATCCGTAATCGAAAAACTTGACTCGGACCTTGGAACACGGTGGAAAAGTTTTCTTTGCCTCGCGTTGAAATTTATAACAGCATTTTTTGTTGGATTTTATTTTATAATAAGCGATTTACAAGCGCGCCTGCATACACAAAAAAGTGTTTTTCAACTACAAAATTTCAATTATTTTCCCCGTCGGTTGTCCGGCAATAAAATAAATTTGAAATTTAAATGCAGCAAAGATAAAGTCGTGTCCCTCCTCGTCCCCATAGAAAAAAGTGTGTCAAGAAATGGGACAAGCAATATGTTGCCCAAAATAAGTGAGGGGCAGGCGAAAAAGGGAATTGCTTCGTGCTTGCATCAAATTGAGATGAGAAAATAAAATTCAATAAACTCTTGTTAAGCACGCAGCAGCCGAGGGCAGGAGGGTACAGCAGCAGCTGCGTGCCCCGAAACAGGACAACGTTTTAAATATTGACAGCTACAAAAAAAAAAGGGGGAAGAGAGTCCTGCCCCCACACTCTGTCTTTCCTGGTATCCCTGATGACGAGGCTGCTGGGTAAATAGATAAATCAACCCCAGAGACATGTACACCAAGCATTTTTGCATTGATCAAAAGGCTAGGCTTGGGTACAGCAGCACCAGCAGCAGGGGGGCCGGCTTGGACTTAGTCGAAAGGACACACAGGACGCAGGCAAAGCATTGTTATGATTTATCCGGCTCCCTCAATCGATTTTCGTAGCACACTTATTGGGGCTCATCAGAAATCTCGTAAAAGTAGAGTGAAACTCTCTTTTAATGTGGACTTTCCTTCTAGAAAATATGATACTGCCATATTTTTCCTAGCTTTAAACCAAGTGAGCTCTTAATTTATTTAACTGCCCAAGTTGCCAGTTATTTGTTGTACTCTTAATTAAATTAACGATTCGCAGGCCCACTGTACGCCTGTCTTGCTCTGATTTTGAGCTTGGAGATTCTCCTCCGCCTGTCGCTGACAAACAAATTAAAAAGTTATGACTAAAAACGTTACGCGCTCGGCAATGAAATGAAATTTGTTCGCTCGGACAAGGCTCCCTCTCTCTCTGGGTATATTCTCCAGCATTCTGCAGTGTTCCTTGGCGATGCCGCTGGCTAAATTTAAATTGCTTTTGTTGCGCTTTTGTACTTGTCTAGTTGGAGCTGCTGCTCCTCCTGCACCCTGTTTTCCCGCTCCCAATGATGATGATGATTTTCCTTTTTGCCAGCGCAAGTTTTCTTTGTTGTTTGCACAAATAGTTTTTGTCGCCAACTTGCACAGCCATAAAAAATGCCAGATTTTCTTTTGAATGGCGCGGCGCGTGAAAAGAGATCTCCTAAAAAAATAAAATAAATAAAAAAAAAATAAAAAAGGGGAAGTAAAAATGTGTGTGCGGCTGCGAATTAAGTTTGCAGTTAAACGGCCACGGCTAAGCGCATTAAGAGAACTTTTTGCATCCAATGGCGTTTTTTCCCGTTTTCCTTTTCCCCCAAAATTACTACTATTATTTTTTTCTCCCGGTTTTTGGTCAGAACTTTGTTCCGAAATCATTAAAAGCTTAAATGCGGCGGCGACCAGTCAGGAGGGGAGGAGTGGTGTACGAATATGAATATGAATATTGAATGTGCGCCGGAATGAGTGACTGAACTGAACACTGAGGCCATTAAAAGCGACGTGCCCTGCCCTTGTTTTAGCCCCTCCACCCCTCCAAAAAAGCCAACTTGCGGGGTTGTAACTTTGGCTTTTACGAGCGCAGAATGTTTGCCCTCCAGTGCACTAATCCACCGAGCACACACCGAGCAGCAGCAGCAGCAAACTAGAGAAACTAGGAAACTGGGGAAACGGGGATAACTACTGGCATGGAGCAGCAGCATACACATCCCACATGTGAACCCAAGCCAAACCGGGCACTCACTCACTCAAACTGGAAGCGACAAACTAACTTATTAATATGCAATGCACACTTTGTTGCTGTATTAATTGCAATATTAAATTTCCACTAATACTCGCTTAGCAGGGTCAGGACCAGGACTCGCCTTACCTCCTGCACTGTGCTGAAAAGCTGAGTATTAGTAAATAATTACATTCTTCAAGAAAGTAATTACAATTATGGTATTCCTGGAATTTAAGGGGGGAAATTAACCCCAGATTCTGACAGAAAACATGTTCCCTGATAATATATATCTTACCTAGCTGGGTTTAAGATGAGAAATCATTGAATTTCAACTGATATTTGAGAAGGTTGAAACTCTCAAGGCGCCACACTGTAAAGTGTTTCATTAACAGTTCTTAATAAATAATACTCTAAATTTTAAAATGTGATTTGCTCTAAAGTAACATGCTTTAAAAATGAAAATCCTTAACGCAGCTAAATTTCTTGTATATTTATTACTGCCCCTGCAGTTTATATTTTCTCGCAGTGTCTCGCCTAACTTATTCCGCCTGAAAACTTTCGCCGCAACTTTTAGCGGAGTAAAGTGAGTTGAAAACACCTAGAACCAAGTAATTATTACATGTTTACGTGCGCCAGGACGGTGGGTATGCCCCGTCACCTATATTCCTAAGCCAGGATACGAGTGTATCTCACCTTCACCGTATCCTGTCCAAAAGGATGCGTGTGTGTATGATCCCTGGTTCATTCGGCATGCGGCACGGGTGCGCTGAAAAGCGATACTAATGATAAGTTCTGCTTGCCAGGAGTCCGTCAGCGAAATGAACTCAATTTGCTACGTTTTACATTACCACGAGCCCAGAGCCAGGGTCCGGACATCATTTCCATACGTGTGTGGAAACGTTGGCGATGGAGGATTGGGGAGAGGGGGAATTTTCGTGCTCGGTTGCCCGCAGCCTGTGATGTATGCGGCTGAGCAGGGGGAAATTCTGCGTCTGGCAGCTGGAAATTGCACTCGCACAACGCACACCTAGAGAGACAGAAAAAGAAATCTTTCCAAAATTGTATAAATGTTTAAAAGGTGCTGCAGCTGTAGTAGTGGCAGTAGTACCTGCATCGATGCCAGACATAATGTTAGCTCAAGTTGGCAGTTAACCAAATTTACACACTCGCAATCTGAGCGAAAGAGGCTGCAAGTGATTTCATTAACTAGAGTTGGGCAAACACCGAGCAGGAGCAACAGCAGCAGCAGCAGCTGCCTGTGAAATTAATTTGTTCAAAAATAAGTTTTGCGAGGGTAAAGTTTTTCGTGTTTGCCTAGAACACTTCTCGGGGCTGATTAATATCCACAGACACCGGGAAATCTCCTCCTTCTTCCGTCTAATTATTATTGTAAAGCTCCGCGAACTACGCGTGGAATATGTGTGGCAGGGCAAAATTTGAGTGCCCTGAATTATGCAGTGTGATAAATATTTTATTTTCAAATAAGAACACATGTGCTAATGCCTAATTTGTGGCCCGGCCAGGAGCAGGAGCAGAGCCTGATTAAATGCAGTTGAGAGAGAGAACAATTGTCACCTTGACGTCAACATCAACATCAAATTTTCCGCTAGTTTTATATGCATAAATGCAAAATGCCAGCCAGAAGGCAGACTTTTGATGAGTTGTGCAATTTCCCAGGCAGGCCAGTCAGAGGAACGAAAATAGGAAAATAGAAAAAGAGAACAGAGTGGGAAAAGCCCAGGCTATTGTCGCCTTTGGTTTGCCTTTTGCCTTTCAAGCGATTTTTCCTCTAGCACCCGGAAAAAGCCAAAGACTGCGCTTGATTGTCTGTGTAAATGCGGCGCCAATTTTTTATGCTCATAAATGCAGAAGGCAGAGACTCCACTTTCCACTCAAGTTCATTGTATTTGCATGGACGACCCGAGCCCCTCTCCTCTGCCCTGGCATATTTTCTGCTGTTTCATCGTTCTCATCAACAGACATTGCTCATACGCCACGTTGTTCGGTGGCAACAAAAGCCGAACTGGGCAAAAGCTAGCTGCAGTTCATATAATTTTTTTCCTGCTTCTCCTCCTTGCTTTGTCCGAAGCAAAACGTTAACAGTATTTTCAGCATTTTCGAGACAGTTTGTCATAATTCCATAGAATCTACTTGGCATTTTTTTCTCGTCTGTGCTGGTGCTTCCTTCTGGTGGCTTCGGAGCTTCTTGTGACGTTTTATTGTGTCAACATGACAAATCGTCAAGTGTCGGGCAGAGGATTCAGGGGGCCCATTGTTAGTGGGGGGATTAGAAGAAATACGGGTTTCCCCTTATTTAATTTGAAGGTGGTCTTTAATGGCCTAAATGGATGGTTGCACGGACCGAAAAGGGGTTGTTTTAAGCTTATATTTATTACCAAAAATTATGTTAATGTTTTTATTGATTTTATAATATTTCTTGTCTTCTTTTATTGTGTTAAATTTAAATTTGTTATTAAGATTATTATGTTAATAAAGAAAACGTTTGTAAAAATAATAAATATCTCGAACTTTTATTTCTTTTTATTTTTATAAATGTTAAAAGCAATGCCACATAATTGTTTTAATTTTGTACCCTATTTCGTTATAATTTTTATAGATTTCTTTATTTTTGATTCAGCAATTTGAATACATATTTTTTCAGTGCTTCTTTCTCCATTTAATACCCAACTTTATAAGCTTTTAAGCTTGACCCTTTCACCTTTTTTTTGAGTTTGTTCCTCTTGATGGGTACCGGGGATTTGAATTGTTTCACTTTTTATCAGTTGGCCCATAAATTCCATCGCTCAATTACAATATTTGGAGCATCGTATGCAAATTTATGAGCATTTTCATTTCGATCAATTTACTCTGCTACTATTTCCTGTCCTTTCTCCTCGTCCTACTCCTTCTCCGACTTTACATATCCCAAAAGTCGAAGTGTGACTGCCGGCTGTCTGAGTTATATTTATGCTTTTTACGGCCACCTCTGAAGGAGAGAAAAATTTATTCATTGAAGTTTTTACAGTCAACTACACACCTCCTCAATGCGGTTAGCCATCGCATCATCGGCCACATCCTCATCTTCCGTCCTGAAGCCAAGTCCTGAGCTGAGCCCTGTGTGTGGCGAGCTCCTCCATGGCCTGACGTAATCATTCATACTTCATCAAGTTGACCCGACTATATGGCTTGCTTTTCTATTCAGACCTCGAAGCAGGACCTGCTGCTCCTCTCTGTCCCTGCTTCATTGCTATGCAAACTGCTCCCAATGGCTACGTTTAATGGTCAAGTGTGTAAAATTGCATAGCAAATCGCTGGGATGGTGGAAAAGCGGAGAAGGAGCAGACAGACCAAACCGAGCGGAGAGGAAACGATGCCGGGACGACCATTGCTCTCAGATAAACATCTTTGCCATCTGTTTTTGCTCCACTTTGCTCAAGTTTTGCGTCCTAGGATGTACCGGGGTCCTGCGACTGCTGACTGAGTTACATATTGATGTGATTTACCACTCATGTCTTTGGGGCCTTCTCTGTCCCCGGCAAATTGTTTTGGAATTCAGTTTCGAATCGATTCTCCTTGCGGCATGATATACACGCCGATACAGACGATTCATCGCACATTTTATGCCTCCGTTTGAGGTCCAATTTGAACGTGTGTTTGGGGCCATACAGTATCGGAGGAAAAATAAATTGAAACTTCACCTGGAGTAAATTATAGTTGAGCTTCTGGTTGTTGTGCCTGGTGTCGTCTTTTCTTTAGTAGTTTATTGTCAAATGATAATTGGAGAGGTTTTCAGATATACATTAAAGGAGTAGAGCACAGGATGGAGTCCTTATTTAATCAAGAAATATATTTTAGTATTAAATGCTCACTTAACACCCACCTTTACCTATTTTGTATATGCTAATTTCTAGCTATTTTCTAAGTACGTGGGCCTCTGCCTCTTCATCAATCAATTTTCAAGAAATTCGTGAGCTGACAGGCAGCCAGCTCTGTCGCTCCCCCATTGTTGATTTCATTATAATTTCGATTTGCATAACCGAATGTCTAAGCAACAATTTAGCACTGGGGCCCCCATGGTCCAAAACGGTCGCCAGGGACTCCTTTTCACTGTCAATTGGTCCAAGGATTCCAAGCTGAGTGGGAGTTATGGCCTATGCCTCTGCGGACTTTCAGTTCGGAGTTCATCATCATTATCATCATCATCGTCTATGGGGCGGAGTGTATCAATTTTGGGGGCCTCACATTTCATTAGCTTGTCAACATTTGTGTAGCCCGACGAGCCTCTGTGATGTGATGGCCATGTCTTTGACACTTCAGCCTGCGGCGTGCGCCTCAAATTGTAGTTGCCATGGCCATGTGCCACAGTCAGAGCCACAGCAAGATGCTTCAGCTGCTTGGCCCAAACAGTGTTGCCGCTGCTAACGACTGGGCGGCGGGATTCAAATAAGTAGCCAAGTGTCTGGGATTTATGGGAGGATAAAAATAAGTATCTAAGATTTAGTTGAAGAAGTCCTAAAATAACCTATGTCTTTATGAGACAAGCAAGGTGAAATGGAACAAAGAATTAAACCTTTATTTGGTTTCTATTGAAATAAGTAAAGTATCTTAAGCTAATTTTCAACCCTTTTAACCCCCACAAAGCCAGCTAGAAATTGTCCAATTGAACAGCTCTGTGCCAGAGTGGATGCTTCAGTTGAAGTTGTTGCCCTAAATAGTTAAACTGCTTAGCGAGTGTCTTGCGATTTGGCAGACTATGCCACATGCTCCGGTTGCTATGCAAATCAATTTCCCCCCCGAAGCTGCCGAGTATTTGCTTTGCTTTGGCCCTGACGGACTACGAAGTTCATTAGTATTTTGTTTAGTTAACTTTCCATGTATATCGTCGGCAGGCGGCGGCTCTGGCTAGGCTTTTGAACTTTGATACCCAGAGATTTTCGAAACGCTTTTGTGCTCACTCAGTTAATTTGTTTTAATTGCCATAATTTCATCCTGCTGCTGCTGCTGCTGCCTCTTTGATTCTCATGCAAATTTTAAAGCGCTTAAATTGTGGCGTACACACAGCAAGGAAGAAGCTCAGGGTGGGAGAGCCAGGTAACGAGCTGTACAAAACGAAATCCTTTTTTAACAAAGGACTTGGAGAGAGAGCTAAGGAAGAGCTGGGGAAATCATAAATTTTGCCCAGAAGCCATAAAAGTGTTCAGCTTCAGTTCAGGGGAGAGAGAGAGAGAGAGCTCAAAAGCAAATATGCAATACGCTTGCTATCGATATGCCGAAATCTATGCTCCTGCTGAGGTCCTTTTTTTGTGTCCTAGACAAAAAGAAGAATCCCCAGCACGTAAGGAAAGAGCTTCGAGCTGCTGCTCCCTCCTGCTCCTTTTCCCGAAAAGTATTTTATTTATTTCTGCCCTCTACACACACACACACACTCGCACACGGACATATTATCGGCAAATGTTATTAGGGCTGCCTGCCTCCCCCAACGTACATATGCAACAGTTTTTTGTTCGTCGCTGGCTGCTCCTTTTCCTTGTCCTGTTTTTGTTTTTGCTATATATATTTTTTTTAGTCCTGCGGGCAGATAACAACAAACAACAGGCAGCCAATTAGGCGAGCCAAAAATCTGGTTAACTGTTGCTTCACTCCGATTTTTTGGCAGCCAGCCAAGAATTTTCTTTATTGCAGTTTAATAGGCTAGAGCCTGGGTTGCTTTATTTAATTTTTGTTATCGTATCTTTTTGTATTTTTTTTGTGGTTGATAGATAGTCAAACGCATTAGGCAAATCGTAAATGTTCCAACTTTTTTCTTCGGCTTTTTTCTCTCCACTTAACGCAAATGATGTTGATATAGCCGCTAGACAGGGTAACTTTCTTTTTCGGGGTTTTCCAACCCACCCCCCAAGTAAAGAAAGGGAATTCCGCACATAAACACACACTTTGCCACACGGCTTTTGTTGTTATGATTATTATTGCCGTTGTTGCTGCTGCTGCTGTTGCTTCTCGGAGATTTCCTCAGCAACTTGCTGTTTTTCTTCGGCACAAAAGTCGTTGAGCGTTAAAAGCAAACCCAAAAATGTTCTACAACTTTTGGTTTGAGTCCTCTGAACGAGTATGTGTGTGTGTGTGTGTTGAAACAAGTTAATGTAGAAGTATTTTTATGCTTTGAAAAACATTTGCCAACCAAAAAAAATTATAAAGAAAATAATAAAGGCAGAACAAAAAAGAAAAAAAAAACCGAAGCGAAAAGAAAACAAAACAAAAAGTAGAAATAGGCAAGCCTATGAAAATGGCAGTGAGGAAATTCTGCGGTTGTTTTTGTTGCTCTTGTTGCATAAATAAAATAAAACAAGAGATGGAAATAAAAAAAAAACATTAGAAGTAAAATAAATAAAGACGAGGCTTTAATGTAACCACTTTCGATATGTTGTCCAATACAAAAATTTCCATTTTCTTTTAAAATAATTTACTTAACAAATAATTAAAATTATGTTTAACAACAAAAACATTTCATCTTGTAGGCATTAAAATGAATCAAATTAATTTACTCCAAATTCAGTTTTAAGTATATTAATATAAATTTCATTGCCTACTTTTATGCGGGAAAATATTTGATTTGAATATCCGAATAGTAAAATAATCTTTAAACTATTTGTAGAGATTTTAATAGGTTTCTTTTTTAAATTTGTGATTTAGAAACTCTTTCCTAGAAATCCCATTATTTCTCAGTGTATGCAAACGCCCAAAATGCCTGTTGGTCCAACCTTCTGCCACTCCCTCCCGTTCGCTATCCTCGCTCGCATCATCAATGCCGAAGTGGGGGATTCCCATATTATCGTCATGGATCAGCCGCATTCGCTGTAATTTTGTTATAGGCACCGGCACGTGTGTGTATGTGTGTGTGTGTGGCACAAGATAAATGTCTATTTAAATTGTCCCTGCTTCGCATCTAGCTGCCTGTCCTTTTGTGGCGTCGATTCCTCAATGGCACGGCCATGGCAATGCCACTTGACAGGAGAGAAGGGCACCCATCCTCCTATCCGATCCACTTGAGCCACCAACCGACGACCGACCGTCCGACCGACCGGGGACTCCTCCCTAGTTAAATCTTTATTGTTATCATAATTTGCTTTTATCCGTGCTCAAAGCTTGTCGCATGGCAGGTTACCTAACCAAAGCCCATTCATCCTGCAGAGCAGCAGTCGTAGCGGGGAAGGCAGAAAAAAAAGAGAATACAGAACCTGGAACGTAGACCCCGAGTTCGCATTTTTATCGTAATTGTTTTCGTTAATTTTTTTTGCTGCTACTGCTCCCTGTCTTGTCTCGCTGGCAAAGCGGGAAAAATGGAGCGTAAATAGCATTGAGCTCTCTGCGAGGCTTGTTTACCATTTTCCGGGCTTTCCGCCTGCTATGCAAATCAATAAAAGTTGATAATTGAGATTTCTTTAACAAGATTTCGGGTGTCACAATGACAAGCTCCTGTGCCTGACGATGTCCTGATGATGACGACGATGAAACAGATACCGAAGGCCGGGGGAATATTTAAATTATAAGCGCCGGCAGACATCTCTAGGCGGCGGTGTGTGTGTGCCAGTGACATAAATTATAATTAGATGGCGAAAATAGACCTTGAAAAGTGATCCCTGGCAATTTCCTGAAAACGGTGCATCATTAAATGAATTAGGGAAAATCTATACGAGTATCATAGAATAATTATATTGCTCGTTAAATATTTTTTCGATTACCTTGCTTCATCTCCTCCTCTCTCTTCCTCTTTCTCTCTCTTTGCATAATTTGATTTATTGCGTTATTTATGATTTGTGAAAAAGAAATATTAAACAAGAAAAACCACCCCACTCACCCTCTCTAGTATTTGTCGTATGAAATTTGATCTATATTGTGTGCCTCTAGATAACCCAGAGATTGTTGTAATTGTCAAATGTTTTAGATTTAAGCCAAGGCGAAGAGCTAAGCACTCGACTAACTAATTATTTTCTTCTCTCTTTTGTTGCAGGTAAGGATCGATGAACAATTTATATATAAACTGAACTATTTGGTAAGCAATTTCAATACATATTCAATACACTTAAGCGCGACGAAGGCCACCAGGGCAGGCGGCCCCATTTCAATTTGTCCCATAAGTATCTTGGGGGTTCTTATTTGTGCCAAAAAATAACCCGCTTCATTTGGCTTTGTGGTGGCAAGCAGCCCGGCAATTGTGTGCCATAATTGAATTTTAAATAAACTCCGGCAGACACGCACGAGAGTCGATTGCAGTCGGAGTCGGAGTCGGATCCTTTTCCTCTCCTTGGCACTTGTCTACTTTTTAAACTGTAAATAAATTTCATCGAATTTCTTAGCTGCCAGGACAGCCAGCCTGCCTGCGTGCCTGCCTTCCTGCTGACAAAGAAGTCTGCCAGACGACGGGCTCCTTACTCCTTGCTTCGTGCTCCTTGGTCCTGGCTGCTCCAGCTTCTTGCCGCATGCCGCATGCCATAAAGTATGCAATTTTATTTCAGTGCGACCGGCACTTACCTGGCATTCTTGTATTTTTTATAAATTTTTTTATTTTTGTTGTGCCACCGCCTTTGTGTTTGCCGCCTGAATGGCATAAAATATTTAAGTTTACATTTCTCGCACACACCCAGTTCGGTGGTACACCTTCTACGTATACGTTTGGGGATCATCCTCTTCCTGTTTTGTTGTCTTGTTGCATTGACTGCTCTAGACTGGCCATTTTTATAACTGGATTTGCCCAGTCAAGATTTCTTCGACTTGACCACATCTACAGAAGAGTGCACTTTGAGGAAATATTACTGAAAATGTTACAGAAATCATTAAGGTTTTCAAATTGCCTAAATAGGCATTAAAAACTATCTTTAAATATTAAACTTTTACGCCTAAAATTTTAATGCGCAAAAATTTTACGCATAAAAAAAATTAAATTTCTAAAATTAATATTTCATACTTTTAGACTAATTTTTACCAGATGTTAAAACGTTTTTTTGGAATTAACTAGAATTAAGTTTAGATAAACAATGAAATAAATGGCAACTGTGCTAGATCATTTCACACAACAAAAAAATTAATCTCTCTCAAATTTTGGTTTTCAAAATGTGTATTGCACATTTTTAGCCACTGTTTTCCAAAATTCCAAAACTGTACTTATGATATCACTGTTAGATTTATTAAAATTATTTATAGTAATTTTTACAAGTTTGTAATAATAAAATAATGAAGGTTCATTTGTAATTTTCCTGAATTTCTGCCAGTGCACAAATGCAACAATGTTTGCCTGACTGTTTAATATTTGCTCAGCCATTGTCATGGGCAGAGCTTCACTTTGCCTTTTGCCTCGCCTCCTGCCTCCTGCCTCTTCACCCTCCTCATTTGACCTGTGACCCAATGCGAACCAATCCGACCCCGACCTGAACTGAACTGAACTGGCTATTTGTGCAGCACTTGGCTCTCGGTTCGACCGACTCTCGAGCTCTGATTACCGGCAATTTCGTTTTTCCTCACTGCAAATATAATTAAGTCAACACACACACCCGCACACAACAACACAAACACAGGATGTGCCACAGATATATCTATGGCAAATAGTGCGAGTGAGTTGCATGTGCATTTTATTTAAGAGTTCAATAAGCAAACTTTGCACCAACCAACCGACAAACCATCGGGGCCAAGAGTGCAGCCATTAGGTAATTAATTTAACACTTGGCCACACAGAGCCCGGCCACACGGCCACTAATTGGCTTCCATTTACCAATTGAGACAAATCCGGAAAGGGAAAAAATCTAGAATAAAGACCGGAGAGCTTGGAGGCTGATTGGCTGATGGCTGATAGATAGCTAGCAAGATAGAGGAGCAAAAGCTGCTGCTGCTACACACAGCAAGTCGAAATCAAAGCGAGGGTAGTCATTAATGCCATTTTGCGGGGCATTTAGGGTTCTCTCCGTGGCAACTCCATGGCAATACAGTAGTTTGCACAGAAAGAACCAGGACCTGACATCTAAAACGCTTCAATGAACTGGTCAAATGTGGAAAAGGGTCAGAAGACGCTACTGTTCTGTATGGAGTATGTGTGGGCGATGGGTCTCGGTTCGTTCAGGCTCGCTTTTGGGGTTGAGTGCTCAGTGAACCTGCTCGAAATTAATGTGCCACGTAAAAAGGGTAATTTCCAGAAGCCACGTCAAAGGTGCTACTGCTTGGCCAAGTTCCCAGTTCAGGCCAAGACTTGTTGCGTGTCTTGTGCACTTTTCCCCCTGACATGACCCCATAGTCAAAGTGAAGTCAAGTGCAAAGGAAAGTAAAATATTTTCCTTTCAAAAAAAGAACCAAGCTCAAGAATGAAAAGGGGTAGAAAAAAATTAACCATACACGGGGGAGAAAATGAATCTAGTTTTGGGTGAAATATTTAAGATATTTTGTAAGCTGTAAGTTGAGACAATTAAGCCTGTTTTATCTTACAATCATTACCAATATCGATAATCAGTATCGATATAAATGTATTCCTTCATGCTTAACCTCTTGAGTTTAAGATATTAAACAAAATATTTTACCTTACAGTTCACTGACTAATTTTCTCTCAGTGCTTAAAGGTAAAAAAGGGTAGCAAGTGAAAAAAGAAATGCCAGGGAACATCAAAATAGACAAGCTTCGCGAAACTTTTGTGATGTCTAAAAGGGCGCCCCCCTCTCATTAAGAGGAAAGTCAAGAAGGAGAGAGTGATGCGTTTGGTAGCGCCTTTGGCATTAAACTCATTAACGGTAATTGCAACCTTTTTTATTTTATTTTTTCTTTGTGGAAAAAACGGAGGCGCACATCGCATTTTTAAAACGCAATTTTGTTAATTAATTTTTGCACACGACGCGACGGCTTGGCACATTTTCACTACCAGCAACGGACGCACTCACTCCCATTGCCAGTCGTTACCGGCATTAGTCGATGATTTGGCTTTGAATATGTTGTCAATCAGCAGAGGAGCTTCAGTGTCCTTGACTCGCACATCTAACCATACATATCCTCCCATTCGCCGCCACTTGTAGCTGAGTTTTCACTTTGGCTTTGGCTTTGGCACGGCTATGGCTTTGGCGTTTTGGCGCTTTTCGCTCTTGGCTTTTGGCTTTTCAATTACGAAAAAACACGCCCCGCAGCAGCAGCAGCAGCGGAGGTGGATTCTGTTCGGATTTGGATTCGGATTCAGTTGGAATAACGCGCTTTGGCCGCCGGAATCAGAAGCCAACGGATCCGCCTCCTGTTGCTGACACTGATGATGATTGTCGCCCCGAGGGGCGGTGCCTGAAATAGAGGTAAAGAGAGTGCTCTTCACTGAGAGAAAGAGCAATGAGTTTTGGATAGTAATTGCTTGCTTACTTCAATTTTTATTGCATTAAAATCGATTAAAAGCTAGTATTTTTTATTTTATGTAGCTCTACCTTTAGTTTTTCCCAGTGCACATTCCGCTTTATACTTTTCCCGTTGGCCTCGAAATAATTTGTCTTGCGGCCAAATGTTCTATTATCGGTCGGAGGTGGTGTGTCTCGGGGTGTGTGTTTGAGCCACTGAAAAGCGAAAAATAATATCCTCACTTGTAGCGCACTCGAGAGATGCCCTGCCCAGATACAGGACGACGAGGGCTTGTTCCCAGACCCTCGAGGCGGTTAACTGAATTTGAGTGAAAAACGAAAGGAAAGCCAGCCCCGGCCAGGAGGAAAAAAAGAGCCAAAAAAGCCAGGAGCAGCTTAAGGAGCTTCTGTGATTTATAAGCATGTGCTTGCCAACCTTTCGCTTTTCACTTTTCCACTCCTTTACAATCAGCAGTCCTTTTCATGGGTCAGTGCAGCGCCTAGACAAGGGGGAAAACTCCTGCTTCTGTCACTGCTGTTGTTGTAATCAAGTTAATTGCAGGGAAACTCAGGCACACACAGAGAGCGAGAGCGCAAAAAGAGAGAGCGAGTAATTATGAGTAATTGCTATTAATATAATATAGCCAGGAGCTGGCCAAAAAGGACATATATTCAAAGCGCCCAACGGCACGCAATGAAAATATTACAACAAACACCGCGCGAGGCGCGTAAAAAACAACGAAAATTATTCACAGAACGGAACAGAATACATTTGATTATAATCTACGTCAACAGCAGCAGAGCAGCAGTAGCACTGGCCAACAACAAAGAGGGTTGTTAGCCCTAGACAAAGCTCGAAAATTGATATTAATTTTTTCGCCTCCCACGTTTTTTTCTCCTGTTCTTTATACTGAGCCCATGGAATGTCCATAAAAAAACGAAAGTAAGAACAAAAGACCCAGAAAGAGGAACAAAATGTTACGAGCCATTTGTGAGCGCCTTGTTATCGGGACCACGCCCACCTCGAGCAGAAAACCGGGGGCGAGGGCGCAATGTGTTTCCTTGGCATTAATTTTTGCTATTTAGCAACGGAGGAAAAATATCAAATTAATTAGCAAGGCTTTCTCGCTGCTGCGGCGGTGGCATAAAAAATATAGAAAACAACCACAAAAGCAGTTACAACAATTTTTTATCTTGGCTAAATTGAAATCTTATTTTCAGGCTGGTTAAAGCCCAACGGGAAATGTCACAAAAGCAGCCAAGTGACCGTGACCGATGTGGAGCACAAAATGTGATGGTTAATTTCGATAAAGGGTTTTGAGAGCGTGTGGGGGTCAAAGGGGATGAAAGCAAATTATGGCCAAGAATTTATGAGACTGTAAGATATCCTAAATAACCCCTACAGACTCCCAAATATCTTCCCTAAAATACATTTTGGCCGCAGGAATTTGCCTGAATTAAAGACCTATCTCAGGGCTGAGAAAGTGACCATGACGGACTTGTAATTTATCTGGGGAAGGCCGAAAGGGATAACCTGGAAATTCGATTTATGCTTTAAAAGGGATGTGCTTTTTCGGGCGATCAGCCCACATAATTATACGCAATAATTAAGCATTGTGTATGTGTAAGAGTGTATGGCTAAAGAGATGTGCCATTTGTCAATCTGACATTGACAAACTCGCTGGTCTAGATTAGAAAACACATGGGCCCTGGGGTTAAAGCCATAATGAGTGCGAAATGTAAACACAACAAATGCCTGCGGTCTCTTGGCCCACAAAAAAAAGGACTTTGTCCCCAAGCGAGCTTGCCTTTGTGGCCGTTTCGGTGCATGTCCTTGCCATTTGACTTTTGCCTAAACGCTTCAATGACTTAATTATATCCCGGCCGCATTTGTCTCTAAATCACGACTACGCGCATTTATCTGTTTCTTTTGTTTTGGCAAAATCTGTGATCTGTCTCGTGGAATTTAACTGCCAGCCACGGGCAAACTATTTTCCAGTTTGAAAAGGCAAACAAAAAGGGAAAATGGCAAAGACCAAGTGAGCCGGGAAAAACGGGGAAGTGCTACTGCTGCAGTCAAAGTTTTTAAGTGTTTATTTCAATTATTGTTTGGCTCTGCGTGTTGTCTGCTCGGTGTTTTTTGGCTTCCTTCACCAAAAGAGGGGGAGAGGGCAATTTAATTTTCTGCATTTTTGGAGGAGGGAGAGAAAATAAACCAAGTAAACAATAACAAAGACTAGTTAAGAAATGCAAAAGTTTTTAGCGTGAAAGTTAGGTCCTGCAGGGCGGCAGGAATAACAACGACTCCCCTTTGTTTTCATTTTCATTCACGTGCAGTTACTCAATTTTTACGCTTAAGAACAAATGCACACAAAGAAAAATTAAGCTATTAATGTGAATCACTTTAAAAATTAATTTTTCTTAAGTTTTATCCATTTTAAATTGATTATCTAAAGGCAAGGAAAACTTGATCATTTTAAATTTCTGAAACGATTAAATTATTTCAATATGTCTCAATATTTTCTTCAGTGTCATAAGCACTGCTACTTAGTGGAGGAAAACTCTCCCTGCTCCTTTTATACTTTTTCCACTCTCTCGCACATCAACGCTTTGGCATAATTTAATTTTACACTTTGCAACTAAAGCAACTAATGTTGACGCGCTCTGAAGGAGTCGCTGCTGCAACATTGTTGCTCAACACTGCAGGAGGAAAGAACTTGGCCAAAACCCCAACACCAGGCACCACATCTCCCCTCCGCTCTTTGCTGTTTGCTGCTATTTCCCCTCGAGCCTTTTTGGCCTGCGTCTGTTTAGTGTTGCGTGTCGCCATATTGTTTGCTTTATGTCACACACTCGCCAGAACACAAACGCACTCACTCACTGGTTTATTTGCTCCGACTGCCATATATATTTTACTCTCAGGTAATTGCGGTTTTTATTTCACAAAAATAATAATAGCTGCACCTTTGGGGGTGGCGAGGTGTACACATACGCGTACGTACAGGTTCGTGCGTGTGTGTACGAGCTGGATGGATGGCTGTCGGAAGTTGTCAGGCTACAACAATGGCGACAGCGACAGTGAAGGCGATAGCGAGCGCCATCTTAAAGCGACCACACACGACGGAGGGCGACACGGAGACCACTTTAAAGCCAGCAGCTGAACGCTAATAAGAGACACGCAGACGGGGATCTAAATCTAAGGGAAAGGCATCCTTGCGGATGATGTGTTGAAAAACAGTTTCAGTCAGAATAATAGCAGAACTGGTGAGGGTTCTTAGTCAATCCTTGGGAAGACCTTCCTCTTGAATTAGCAAAGCTGTCTAAAAGTATGCTACGATAAAATTTTTTAAGACTAGGACTCTAGGACTTTGACACATTTCAGGTAGAAATCATCTAAGAAAGCATTCTTGTAGATAAAATATCTAAGAAACTTACTATTTAACAATGTTTTAAAAATTATTTTATAACTTTCTTTGATATCTGAAAGCAGGCAGTGTGCTAGGGAAAATTTGTAGTTTCAAGGCTTTTTCCATTTCTGTAATAATAGTTTAAACAATACAAAAGCTTCCTCAACTTTAATATTTATTTTTCTCTACATTATGCAAAGCCTATTTGATGCTATAATTACGACCGCGGCTGTGTGTGTGTATGTGCAGCATAAACCCTGTTAACACACTTAACAACAAACAAAGCTACAAGCAACGCCTGGACGGGCACACACCTCCTCCGGCGCTCTCCTCGAGCCCCCCTTCTGGGCCCCCAGTTTTCCAACTATGAGCATAACTTTAATGCTCATTGCTTGGCTCGCTGCCTTGACTTGGCTCGGCGCCAAATTTAAATGAACTGGGTCGCCGGCAACGATGACGACGAACTGCAGAAGAACCCCGCATTCAGATGTGAAGGCATGTGAAGAGGGGGTGCGAAGCGAAGGGGTTGGAGCGGAAGGGAAGCTGGCAGGCGGAGATAGGTGCACTGTGAAAAAGAGGAGTTTAGAAGGAAACTACCCGCATGTCATGTAATCTAAGGATGTTAAAAAAGGTTTTTGGAAGAAAACCAATTAAAAAGGTGTCCAAAAGTACTCCATTATATTTTACAATACTTCAGGGACCTAAGAACAAGTTTATGACATACTTTTAGGCAACATAAAATAGTTCCTCCTTCGGACTTAAATATTATTTTTCCCCTGAGATTTTGTATTTCTTTTTAATTTTAAATATACCATTTATTTCTGTCAGTGCCTGCCGCCTGAGCTATGCATTTGCATGGGGTCTTAATTACATAATATCCGAATGAAGAAAATTCGAAATGCCCAGCGGGCTCTTGAGGCCAAAACAAAAAGCGAGAGTCAGAGCGGTGTGTGTGAAGCTGAACCTGAATCTGAAACTAAAACCGGGCCCCAAATCCGATTTCCGGTTCGGTGGGAGTTTATAAACAATAGTTCATTTGTGTGCGCTCCGAGGCAAGGCGGCCTTAACCCGTCGCGACCCGCCTTAACCCCTGTTTCCCAACTAACCCGCATAATGTGCTTACGCTTCATCGATTGACCGTTGTCTGTGTGTATTTGCGTATTTGCTCTTGAGTGTGAATGTGTGAGTGTGAGTGTGTGGAGGGGTGAATAAGGTCGAAGGTGAGCTGCTCCTGCTGCTGCCGAACGATCAACGGTAACTGCTGCTGCTGCTGCTGCGTGGTGCTCAAAATGTTAATGCAAATCATTGGGGAAATCAAAAATGGCTACAGACCCAACCCCAAACCCCTAGAAGCTAAAAACCCTCGAAGCTATCCAGCCTCCAAACATCCAACCTCCAAAGTGCAAGTGAAAATTGTGGCCAAGATTTTCGTAGTAGGCATCCTCTCTTCATGCAATTTGCAAGGGTTTCCCAAGCGGCCTTTCCCCGCAGCACCATCCATCCAACCATCCATCCTATCTCCCTCCCTCCCTGAGTTTGTTGTCAAATTTTCGCAGCAGCCGCTTCCAATTGCAGTGGCAAAGTCATTAGCATAAACGTAGAGCGGCGAAAAGTAGCAAATCCATTAAGGCACCAGAATGGATCCAGGCTCCAGGCTAACAGTAACCAGAATCCTGGCTCCAGGATACACACGGCATAGGCACTCGACACGAGCGGCTGCTCCTGCTGCTGCTGTTGCTTTTGGCAACTCTTTAAAGATTTATGAAGCGTCAAATATTTATTATGCCCGCTTTGCAATATAAGGCAGTCGAGCACGCGAGCCTCATCTTGGCACGGAAATAGTCCATGGCGAAAGGAGACGACCATCCTGCTAAGCCTTTGGTCCTACCATGTCCCCTCATCTGTCCTCGCTTGCCTACCTGCCTCCCTGGCCCGTGCGAACACTTTTTGAAATTGCAAAGCGGCGCAAATAAATAAAAACACATAAAAAGTAGGCAAACGCAGAGCCAGAAGAAGCTCAGACTGTGAGCCTCAGTGCAGACAGAGGCGGAAAATAAAAAGCCAGGCATAAAATAAAATAAAACGCAGGCGGGGAAATGAAATGAATGAGAGCGCAGCCCACGATGATGGGTCCAAGGAAAGCCAACAACAGAGCACGGCGAGAAATAGTGATTGAAAAGCATACAACTTCTTATTTCCCCAAAAGATTTGTATTCAAATGTTTTTCATAAGATTAATTAAAACTATTGTTGAAGAGGTTTCAAAATGTTTAATTTGGATGCCCAAAAGTATGCAATATATTTTAGATTTTGTTTATTCTTGCTTAGAAAAAATATTCAAATATTTTTCTTATAGGATTAAATAAAATTCTACTCAAAAAGGTTTCAAATGTTTAATTTAGAGTCTTTAAACTATGGAATACATTATTAAATTATTTGGGATTTTTAGGGAAAAATATATATTGCACAGCTGTGTAATTTTCGCTCAATGCACGAAAAATGCAGAAGGGAAAGCAAAACAAAATCAATGCGCGAGGCAGGCTGAGCCCGAGTCTTAGTCGCACTTTTACTTTTCTTTTTCCGGGTAGGACAGGGCTATATGGACTATATGACTAAGGGGTGTGTGTGCGGCACTTCAACCCTTTCAACAACTCACGAGGACACGGCTCCTGCAGCAACCTCTTCGCGTGGCGTTGAAATATGTGGCCCCAAATATGAAAAATCTTCGCACGAGTCTCACCCACATTCATATACTCGCAAATTTATATATATATAAGCATATTTTTGCAGTAGAATCAGCAACAGGAGCCGGAGCACGTGTGTGCGGCGGCGGATCCACCCTTGTTGCTCGGCAGTTTGTTAAAGTGTTGAAATATGTCAAACATCGTCGAAACCATTTCATTTCACTGAACTGGGCGCGACAGTCGTCGTCGTCGTCCTCGTCCTCGTCGGCGGCGGCGACTGCCCTTTGAGTGAATGCAAAACGCTTGGCATATTTTTAGGCGCACACAACCAGTGACTAATGATGATGATGTGTGTGTGTGTCCCGCCTCCCCCGCGACTCGCTGTCTCTGTCTCTGGCGCCCAACTAATGAGGCGCATAAATTGTACACACAAAAATCTCCACGCTCCAGAACAAAGTTGCAAATTTTATGAGCTTCGCAGGCTAAGCAAGCTGTCAGCAAATGTTAGAACACTCGGAAAAATACACTAAAATATACAAATATAGAAGAGAACAAATAACGTGATTTATTTACGAACTCTCTTCTAATGGTTATAGTTTTTCTGAGGGTTAAAGCTAAGCAAAGAAGATTATCTAGCTTGCAGTTTTGTTCTTAAAGTGAGGACCTTCTGTAGATTTTCTTAAGTGCATCATAGACAATATCTCGTGGCCAAAGACACTTACACATATGTGTGCCTCTGACTCCCCTTTGAGCTTGTCTACGAATTGAAGCAGTTTGAGACAATTTAATTAACGCATTTTAGCTGTCTCCCTGCCAGCCTGTTCTTCGCTGTCGTCTGCTTGTCATTTGTCATTTGTCAAGTCAGCTGAAGCTGTTGCCTACTTTTGGATGCCCTCTCTGCTGACGGGTCAAAAACGGAAGAGCTCTACTTTCGCGGAAGCCGGAATAGAACTTGGAACCCCAGAACCCAGAGCCCCAGAGCCCAGTGCCCAGTCAAACCCAAAAAAAAAAAAAACAAAAACGAGAACTAGAACTGGCAACTGGGCCTAAAAACCACCGATTCGGTGGCGGGGATCCATTGCGCATCAAAGGAGCTGACGAAATGCACGTCACGCTCCAATTTGCATGCCACGCCTTCGTGCTGTCCTTCGAGTCCTGTGCCCTCATCCACTCTCCCACTACCACTCATCAGTGCCGCCGCAGTCCGTTTCCGAGGAAGGACGAAGGATAGCAGCCAACCAGGCCACATGGCCAAACAAAAAAGAGTTTTGGGAAAACAAAAACCGGAGCAGCGAACCCAAGCCAACCGCAATTTGGTCATGTCCAACTCAATTTTCGTTACGTAAACTGCATCATATGCTGGGCATACGAATAGGAATTTTGTGTTCGACAAAACTTTTTAGTGCACTTGAAGAAAAGTGATCCGTTTTGGGGGCTATATTTAGAAAGATGCTTAAGGAATGGGGGTTCTAAGATGAAAATCTTGGTACTTGAAGGGAATTCACGAGAAATACACCAACCAAGCAGTTATGGCATACTTTTAGGCGCCGTTAAAAGAATGGTGTTCAATTCGTAAGAATTACACCAACAATACATTTATTGCATAATTTTAGGTGCCTACAAAAGTGATTTTAAACTGTGAATTGTGGAAAATATATGTACTTAAAGCCTTTAAAATATTTTTCTAATTACTATAGTTACTACTACATTCTTGCAACCCCCTATTACCATTTTCTAATGTGTAAAAGTCAGTTTCCACCTTGCATGTACATATTTTGTTTTCGGTGGCCAAAAGAGAGCCGCAAAAAAAAACAAAATACAAACCGTAAACGAAAAAAATAATTCCCCAGCCGAGCCTCGATGGCGGCTTCTCAGGCGCTTCAAATTTAATTAAACATGCACACGTGAGCAAATGCAAATAAATAAAAACTTTATGGCTTTTGGCCATGGCCAGAACAGAACAGAACAGCGAGAGGCCAAAAGCGTTTGGAAAAACCAACCGGCAACCGTGCGGTCGTCCCGGCCATATGCGTGCGTCTCAGCATTGAGCTCTCGTTGTTTGGTTTTTGTGTTTGCTGGTTTGGTGTTTGGTGTTTGCTAGTTGGCGTGCTTATAAGTTTTAAATTTGCACTGGCCAACCAGGCGGCGGTGGTGAAATAAATAGAATATATTTCTATTTTTTCGAGACACAGCCAGGGAGTCCCACACGTTTTAAATTGAACGGCTTTTCCCGCAGTTTTTTCATTGCATTTTTTTTGTCATCCCGCGGATGGATGATTTATGCAGTTGCAGCTGCTACGGAAAACATTGCGTTGACGGTAACACAATTTAATTGAAATGCACTTAAGGACTTAGGCTCTCTCTACCCGTTTCGCTGCATTACATTTTTTAATTACGAGACGAACTACAGCTTTGCATACGCGATTAAGGGCTTAAATCCCATCAGCAGGCTGCTGTGTTCTCATTCCGATTATGCAGCTGACAAATGTCATTTTCTAAATTTTACAACTCTGAAAGTGCAGAAAACTCATATGCAAGCACATGGAAAATTTATGATGAGCATAATAAAATAGAACAAAAAACAATTTAACTTTTGCCAGGACATTGTGGACAAAAGGGTCAAGAGAGCCAACCAGCCAGCCGTGTAAATCCTGCTGCTGCGGGATTTTTGTTAAAAACTGCATAATTCATATGCAACTGTAAGGGGAAAGGAGTAAGGGAAAGGGGCAACAGGGCAACAGGGCAAAAGGGCAAAGGACAATCATCAGCCAGCATTCAGCTCGGAGTCAAGCCGCAAAAGAGCTGGTCGGCTTGGCGTGACCCGGCCCTGCACTGTGTTGTATTTCATTTAAAATTTACAAGTTAACAATATTAAATATTAACAGTTATTTATGCATTTTTCGGCACAAATCAAAAATTTACATACATGGCAGAAAGTTTCCTCATCGTCGACGTCGTCGTCCTCGTCCTCGTCCTCGGCGGCCAGAAGATGAATGTGTTGATGGATGCCAACGTGGTCCTGCCATGGCATTTTTCATATATGCAGGATCAGGGAGACACACACACACAGTTATATTTATTTGCCATTTTCCACATTTTATTCGACAATATTCTCTGGTCCTGTGGCTCTGATTCCGATTCAGCTCCAGCTACAGCCTTGGCTTCAGAGCTTCTTCTGTTGATTTAAATAATTTGCTTTTGGCTTTTGTGTACTTTCTGTGTGTGTGTGTGTGTTTGTGGTAAAACATTTTTGGCATATTATGTGTGCTTTGCTTTGTTCATTGTTTGACTATGAATTTTTGTTTATTTGCCACAGCTTTTCACCCGGCTTAAATAATAATATTCCTGCCGCTGCTGCTGCTGGTGCTGTCGGGCAAACAACAAATCAATCTTAATTTATTCAAATTTATTGCCGCAACTTGAGTTGACTTTTTGTTGCCGTGACAATTCCGTTGAACTCGAACGGAAGCTGCCAAACAATGCGAAAAGTTTACTATAATTTCTATACAAATATTTAGCAGTAATTTCGTTTTACAATTTTCCGTATAATTTTTTCTTTTGGTTTCATTGTCTGACTGTCTAGGCATTGGCCAGACGAGTATGGCTCTAATGCCTCGGCAAATATTTACTAATTTCTAAGCTGCAAAGTCTTGGCTGGCGAAAACTTTTACATTTTCTGCCAGCCAAAAACTTGCAAAGCCGCCCTTTTCCCGCTCAAATATGCAAATGAGTTGAGATCCGAAACTTGCCTGCTGTAAAGTGCCTCGAAAGTGGCAACAAACAAGGCCGGCAACAAAAGCATTAGCCTAAAAAGTGCATTGCAGGGTCAGAGCACGGCTCCTATTCCAGAATGCCGCTCCAGAATCCGGTATCCATGAATCCAGCTTCCCGAATCCCGAATCCCGTATACCGGCTGCGGTTGCAGAGTGCATTTTGAGGCTGAGCCCCCGCACACGAGAGGAGTCAAGGAGTGAAAAATAAATGGAGTGTGTGACTGGCAAGTGGCCGGGGCCCAGACCCAAAACATCGGGATTACATTTACACAGGACGTCGGCAGCTGACGCCGGGACAGGGACAGGGACAGGGACAGAGAGGCAGGGCACGACTTTTGGTAATACGATGATGGTGCCTGTAGATGCCCTCATAGTCCAGCCTTCACTTGCTCCTGAATCCGCCTCTATCCCTGGGCCTGCCTTCCCTCATTCCCTTAGTGTGTGCTAGCCGCGAAAATGCCAACAAATCATTGCCAAGACAACCAGCCAGGCCAAAGGCAGAGCGGAACGTATGCACACTAAGAAATTAAGGGGTCTAAAGTTGGATATTTAAAAGGAAATTTGAAATAATTCAAGTTATTCATGTGGCAATATGTTTAGGAATTTTTATTGATGACCAATTCTTAAGATTCCTAAATCCCAAAGTATCTAGTATCTTGAAAAAGGTCTTTTCAAATCTTAAAAATGTCTAACTCGACTCTGCTTTAAGTTTAGGTATTTATTTCTCAGTGAACTTGCAGCAGGCGGCGGCAGACAGGCATCCAGCAGCAGCTAACAGGCAGCAACATCATCATCAGTCTGCGCCTAAGCCGCATTTTGTGGATTCAGATGTTGCAGTGGCACACTCTGCCACACACGCACACTCGCTCTTGCATACCTGCCGCGCACCTGCAACAAACGAGGTGGTTGCTGCCAAGTGATTTCTGGTCTAATGTTTTTTAATGTTGCTGCTCATGCAGCTCATGTTGCAGCCATGTTGGGTGTGTGTGTGGGCGACGCTGATGATATTGTTGCTGTCGACAGCAGCGGTTGCTTTGGTCAGCTCACCGTTGTTGTCAAGGTGAAAGAGTTGAGAGAGGTGGGAGGGGATGATGCACCTGCAAGGACACACTTTTCGAGTGGGTAGCAGCAGACCCGGCTAATTTTTCGCTCTTTGTGTTTCAGGGAGAGATGCTCTGGAGTCCAGTCCATTAGCATTTGACAAAGTTGTCCAGCGGTTTGACCTCACCACCCCGCTTCCTGTCCCTAAGTCAGTGTGTGTGTGTTGCGGCTGTGTTGCCGAATTTGACACAACATTTGTCAAACCGCAAAATGGCTGCCACAACGTTACTTTCATTATGCAAAGGGTCAGCCAGACAAACAAGGGCATCAACAGCAACAGCAACAGGGCTTCGGTTTGGCTCCCACTCCGCAACAGAACAGAGATCCATCCATCCATCCATACAACCCCATCCATGTTTTCCTTAACCCCTTAATGACATTTGAGTTGGTTAGCCCCATTTGCTGGCCAAAACCATGGCTAATAAGCTGCGATTTATCAGCTACCAAACTGAACAAAAATGCCCTCGTCATTGTGATGGTAAAAATATCAACAGAAAGTTGTAATCAAAGGAAGTTTTTCGGTATACTATCTTTAAATAAATATAAAAACATAATAAGAGTATGCAAATTGTTGTAACATATTTGTTGTAAAAGTCCCTTTACGTTTTTCATTACCACTTTCAATGTTAATTCGATCAATCAAACATTAAAACCAGCACATACAATTACCATCACAAACAATATATATAGAAGTACATACTATATAGTATAGTGTCCTCAAACATGCTTTAACAAATCGATCAGTCATTCATATGCATATTTTTGCACGCTCAAAATCGCATTACGGAAGATGGAACCCCCGGCGTATGCGTAATTTCATTGCTGGCGGTCGACCAGGAAAATTGTATTCCGAAAATTTGGCAAATGCAATTGTCACAGCGTGATTTAGCTGGACAAAATCGATGACAGGACTAGCCAGGCACAGGGACAGGACTCTGCTGGCTCTCTCCCTCTGTGAGTGTGTGTGTTTTGGGGCAGAGAATGAATATGGACAATAGCAAGAGGAAAAGAGGAAATCAATTAGTGCAAACATATTTGGCAGGGCGCTAAAAGCCTTGACGGATGATGATCGATAAATTAGCGAGGGCCCTCGGGCGGATGTGTGATATTACTGCGTACATGCACATATATATTTATGAACTGTGGGGAAATTATTTATTTACAAGTTAACGCTTGACCGCCTGCTGATGCTGATTTCCCTCCCCCTGCCAGCTGATAAATATTTGATGGCCCTTTTTTGTTGCCATTCAGGCGGCGAGCCTTGTTTATTTAGCAACAATTAGCAGCTTACAAGCCAGTCGAATTATTGATTTCCATATGCATAAGGATTAGCGAATGTTGCTGTTTTTTTCGCCCATGTTTCTCCCCCATGAAGCCTGCAGTATTTTCTATGCAAATGCTGGGTGTGTTTGTGTGTGTGTGTGTCTGTTGGCGGGGCAATAATTAATAATTTAATTGCTTCTGTTTATCTCTTAATTAAAAGGGATTTATTTGACCATTACAATACGAGCGCAGAGCACACACAACGCAGGCAGCACTCTACTTTTTATCGCCTTTGCTAATTAAGTTCCATAATTAATGGCTCAATATACAATACATCTATATATACATATATATATAAGCTATTGACAATTGAAGCAAAGATATTATCCCCTTATGGCCCCGCACAAATCTGACCATCACTTGTCGATGAAGATGACCACAAAAAGTGATTAGGGACCGGGCTTAATTAGATTTGATTGCTCAAAAGATTTGACAAAACCAATTGCAATAAAGCAAATTCAACATGCTAATCAAATTGTATCTCTCTCTTCCTCTCTTACCTTTATTTACAGGTGAGTTGCCCACAAGATTATGGCCAAATGCCGGCTCAATTAGTAAGTAGAAAGACCGACAAATTCCACTCCACTCCACTCCATGTCCACTTCCACTGCGGGTCGAGGACTACAGAAGGCCTGTCAGCAGCAGCAGCAGCACGCCCTCAAGTATGCTACACTAATTTAATTTCAAGGCATATTTGCAGTGAGTAGCGTCTTTTCTGCCTATTTGGCACAAACCTAATTAGCCGCGAAAACAATGGCAACCAACCGCTGGCAGCGTCGTGTAGCCGGCCTCTCAGCGCGCTGGCAGCGGCGGCGTAGCCCCGGCTAATTTCCATAATTGTTATTATAGAAATTCAGCAGCCATAAACAAAAGGTTAGTTACTTGCCTAATGACTTGAAGTGCGTCCTGCTTGGGGGCTCCAGGACTCGGGCCTCGGAACGCAGGACTCTCAGCTCCCCTGACTTGATAAACATGTAAATGCGCTTATCATCCAGCCTGGCAAAACTTTTTACCGAGCTCTCTATCAGTTGATTTTTGAAGTACACGCTAAGAAATTAAATGAAAGTTAGGTAGCTCAATGTCTAATGTCTTTAATTATTAGTAAAACTGCAAAGATCAAAAAACTTGGAAAGAATTTGTCATAACCATCATTTTATTTTTGATTTCTCCAATCTCAATCTAGAGTTCCCTCTTATTACATAATAAATTCTACAAATTAATTGAAAAAACCTTAAAACTACCCCAAAAAATCTCCCCAATAATCCTTCAATATCCTTTCTCGCCGTGCACATAAAAACCGCGCATTCATAACCCTACAACGGTGAAACCTCTTACCCAATGCGAAAATGATAGCTCACAACTTTTCAACTATTTGCCGGGGAGCAGGAGACCACCGGGTAGGGTGGTGGGTTGTGTTTATATTTTCTGTTTAGTCACCCTGCCAGCAGGAGGACCAAACAACCCAGCACTAATTAGGCTGTGGCGTTGATTTTTATGCCCCTCAAAATTGAAACGGAAGGGCCGGCCGCCGCACACTAAACGCTTTTAAAGACAGATCTTAAAGGCTGTGCGAGGAAGTTTTACGAGGCGCAGACAGCAAAGTTAAGCGAAGGAGAGGGGGGCCTAAAGTCGAGGAAAAAGTCGGCCTACAAAAGTTCTACGTTGTTCGCTGCCCGTTGAACTTTACAACTTTCGCAATACTTTGCCGCTTTCAGTTGTTTGTTTTTGCGGACTTTCGGGCCGTGTCCTGAACAAAGTGACGACTTCAACCGGACGCCTTTCAATTATTAATGCCACAGTGTGCCAGTGGAAGAGCCAGTGCCACAGCCACTGCCACTGCCATTGCCACCGCTGTAGTGTAGTTTAATTAATTAATTTGACAAAAGTTTTGAATTGAACTTTAGCAACAGTCTTGCAGAAGTCGTCTGACTGGCTGTCGGCTTGCGGATTTAAAAGCCAGTCTTAAGTAAGACTGATCAATACACAAAATAACTCAAAAACGTACAATCAAAGGAAAAAATAAAAAAGAAAACAGAAAAATTCAGTTGGCAAACAAACAATGAATTAATTGTTATTTGCATGCAAAGGCTTCTCTTTTACCGACTGCAAACAATGGCAAAGAAAGGAAACGGAGGCATTCTTCCGGCTTTTCCTGTCCACACACAAATTCACATTTATTGTTTTGGCATTTTTGCTACCTGACCCCGGCTAGCTTATGGCTAGCTTATGAATTTATGAATATTTCAAATGAAGTTTTCATTAAGTGCATTCGTATGGAGGAGCAAATCCTTTGACGTCAAATGCAGTTGTTGCTGGAATTTTCTCGACTTTATTTGAGCCTGTTTGCTTGTACACACACATTTCTGGGCAAATTCCTCTGATGGCTAGATTACGAATTTAATTAACAATCTGCTCTTAGCTTCGCCTTCGACACCACCACCTACACCTGCACCTTTTTGTGGGCCAAATCGAAGTTGCAACAGGAACGGGAGAAGCGAAACAACAAAAGGGCCTGGCGCCACGACCTCAAAAATGTTTATGCCGCACTTCCGTTACTGGTTTTGCCGCCGCATGAGTTGGCTATAATTAAAAATGCTATTACTGCCAACTTCATATAAATTTTTAATTAGCAATTTTTGCTATTTTCCTACTTTGTTGCCGCTCGGCTCTCGCCCACCCAGACCATTGTTGCTGCTGGCGAACTTTTTAAATTAGCACTTTGTTAAACACCCTGACGAAAAAGGTAGCATCCGACTCGGCTCTCTGGCAATGTCGGCATAAATTGTTTTTTAAAAGGATTTCGTCCATTGCCCCTGCTCAGTGCTCCCCGGCTCTGTTCCCTTCTCCTCCCCCCCGGATTTGTTGCGGGGCCACAATTTTTGAGGCAACCAAAGAGAACGCGTGCCACGGCAGCTGTTCGCACGCATTAAGCTCGTTGTGGTGCGGCAGCTGTCATAAATTTTTTAGATAACAACAAAAGCAGGAGGACATGCCGCATACACGGCAAGAAAAGTGTCCTTCATAGCTTCTTCTAAATTATTCAGTAATCTTAAGGGTAGGAGGAAGTCAAAAACACAGATTTAAGGCATTTCTAGCACTTTAAACCAAAAGAAAATAATGTAAAGCTTTAAAGTCATCACAGAAATTATTTCACTGTTTAAACCTATATTTATTTCTGTTTGTGTACCAAATAAAGGAGCAAATAAAGTCAAAGCCTGCTTATTTGCGCTTTAAAACTTGATTAGCATGCAAAAGGGGCGGCGCTGACTCTTGGCTCTTTGGTAATTATTAGATTTTATGCATGGCCGCCGTATTACCACTTTTCCGACGGCCATAAACAGACGCAAATATTGACAATTATGGCCTATAATTTGACACCCATCGGTGGCAGAAGGACACGCATGAAGCCAAAAGGGTTAACAATTTAAATTAAAAGAGCATCAGTCAGGCGACGACACCACATGTGCATATACTTTACGATTCAGCAGCTTTTGTGTGTTATTTGCCATCCGCCTGCCCCCCTCAGACACGCACTTTTCATGCATTTTAATTAAAATTAAGTTCATTTTTATTACCACCAGAGAGAGAGAGAGAGAGCTAGTTCGTTTTGGGCGCAATTTTTACAATTAAATAAAGATTTTATTATCATATGCCAGCACGTCTTTGTCTGTAAATATTTAAGCTGCAGGCTGGCAGGCTGGCAGGCAGCAGGCAGAGCGTATAAAATTTACCGAAGGTGTCGCGTCGGCATATTTTAAAAGCGTTTTTGTTACCACCAGCATCCACCAGCGCCAGTTTACTTAGCCAACACACAGATCCACACACACACACCCTAGGAACAGAGAGCAGGCGGCCCTTCATATATGCAAATTTATGTGACATTGCGGCAAGCACGCGTTCACTTTGGCTTAAGGCTCTCCGCTCCACGCCCAAAGGAATTTCCGGTGTTGTGTGCGGTGCGGTGGCTTTTGTTTTCTAGCTGACGCTGCAGCAGACAAAATGTGGCCCAAATGTATGCAAAGCTTTGTTTAAAGTGTCATACAAGCGATACGAGCTGGTCTGTGTGTGTTTTTGTGCGACTTGTTGGCAATTTAATAGCTCCGCGACCTGCTCCGCCGTTTATGCATATTTAATAGTTGCTATTTTTGCTAAGTGCTCGAAATTATCGTCAGCAACTGAGGCATCCACCGAAAATCTGTTGCTAAGCTCTTAAGAACACGAAGCATTTCAGAGTGTGCGTGGAAAGTCATTAAGAATGCACAGGAAGAAAAGAAATCACCTGGAATATTAAAGTGTGGATTTCCTATAGTGTAACGAGCATTATAAAAGTTTGGGCTCTCAAAAAAATAATTAAATTAGATTGAAGCAACTGAAAATATTAGAAAAAGGGTTTTTGTTGGGCTGCAATACTTTATATAATTTCTCCTCTTTATATATTAACCATTAATAGACAATTCAAATCAGAAAATGTTCTTCCACTTGTTATACCCACTTTTGTGACAGTAAGGAAATAATATTTCCCTTTTCTATTTATGGGCACCTGACACAAAAACCCACTAATTAAATGTCTGCCTGTGCCTGGCCTCCAAAAAGTTATTCTCGACCCTCTGACTCCCTGACAAGTTACACAATTAGCAGCTGGCAAACCGAAAGTTGCTCAAACATTTCAATGAATTCTCCAAATTCTACTCGACTCTGCCGCAGCGAAAGTTTAGCCACCGAAAAACCCATTTTCCGGGGACCATTTCTCCTGCCCGTGCGGAATTTTCCATCAGATGCTAATGAATTGCTGTAACTGACTTTTGCTTCTAGTTCAGAGTCCCAGGATTTATGCTATGAAAATTCAAAGGTAAATAATGGCATGGGGATGGGGGGTGGCAAACTTTAATCAAGCGATCGCTTTGTTTGTCGTCCACGCCCCCCTCTCCTCTATCAAACTTGCATCAATTTCAATATTCCCACTGTTTTCATTTAATTTCAGCAACTTAAAACTTAATTGTATGCTTCCCATCTCCCCTCCCCCAAGGGTTTTTTTTTGCTCTTAAATGTGCAAAAATTAAAGCAAGGAGGAGGTCCTCGCAACAGGTTGCCACAACACAATCTCTCGTTTGGCGGCGAGCAAGAGAGAGGGAAAATTCCGGGGAAAACACCGAGTTGAGATTGCAACGCAGCAGGTCCCGGGTCGGGTCTTGTAATTTGCAGCACAGCCAGCGACAGCGGCAATGATAGTTTCCCAACGCTTTTCCACCTCCAACTACCCCGACTCCTTCTCCTGCGACTCGCTTACTTCCCGTTATGAATAGCCATTGGAGCAGGCGAGGAAATGCCAGGAAAATGCTGGGAAAGACCTGGGTACACTGGGTACTGGGTACTGGTTACTGGGTTCTCTACCCCCCCAAGCTTCATCATTTAAAAGCGCATTAAAAAGTTTTTAGATTAATTTCGCTTCTTGTTTTTGCCACTGTTTGCTACTTACTCCTCACTGCTGACGGTTTGTTTTCGCTTAATGTGGCGAATTTTAATCCCAAATTGCTGAAATTTAAAACTCTCGGAAATCCTTTGCATTATTTCGGGGGAAAATATGCTTATTTTTTCTGTCTTCCTTCGTGGCTGCAACAATTGCTCCAGTTACTAATAGGTTTTCCGTGTTCAGGATCCACACACGTTTATTTATGAGCTAACATGCAAAGTGTAGTTGCTGCTGCTGCACTGGCAATTCAATAGCTTTTACCTTTTCAATACACATTTGCCAAATCATCAATATTTTTCCTCATCTTGCATCTGGGAACGATACACAAGCATCGCCCCCAAGTGAAGGATGATGCACTGAGGGAAGTTGACAGTTGATTTTTTCATGCAATATGGGGGAATTCAGCTGGGGTAAAATAATTTAAATTTATTATAATATATTTCGTTGTAAAAATATTTTTATTCTATTAAAAATATTTCGTATACATTTTAAATCATATGAATCCTAAAACCACTTTAAGGCCGTCTTAAATAGTTCTGATAACCGCCTAAAAATCTTCTCAAAATCCCATTAAAAACCTTCTTATCCCTCATAGAAAACCTTCTATAAAACCCCGAAAAGTTTGCAAGAAAATTCCTAAAAACCTCCATAAAATTCCCCGAAGAACACCCGAAAATATTCGAGATATAGCCTAAAAACCTCATTAAAACCTTCTAAAAATTCACTTAGAAACCTATACAAATTACTTTAAGCCCCATTCTTCCCCTCCTGAAAGTTTCTTAATATTTTCCCTCAGTGCCCTTCTGGGGTTAACAATGTTTGCTCTGTCTGCCAAACGGGTCTAGGTGATCAAAGGGGGTTGGGTTTGGCTCCGGCACTCGCTTTCACAATCATTTTCAATAAATTTATCTGCAATTTCAGTGGATCCCCACTCACACACAAATGCACGTAACGTACACACACACACACAGATTTATAGAAAAGAGGAGCTCCTTGTTGTCGCTCGAATTCAATTCCAAGCAGATTTGCTTTTCCACCCAGTTTTCCCATTCATAATTTCCATCAGAAGAGGGAAGCCCCGCATGCTTTTTTTGTAGGGCTTTTGCTGCTGGCTCTTCTAATCCGTCGCTGATAATTCATAGCGCAGAATGCGTGTGCGGCCAAATGTGATTTTATTTGGGTCTCCACTTGACTGGGTCTGCCATACTACTATATATACTATAAACTCCACCGAATCCTTTTTTGAATTTAATTTTTTTATTGTACTCATTTCTATGCGGCTTTTGGGGGTCGACCTTTCTCGCCACAAATTATACGCAATTAAGCAAATTTGTCTAGGTCCCCGAAAAGAAAATGGGGAAAATAAAAATCAAAGCTCCTTGGTCTCAGGTCTCAGGTCTCAGGTCACTGATTAACAACCCCGACAGCCGGCAGCCGGCAGCAATCCTATAAAAACAAATTGCAAAAAAAAGGATAAATAAAAATAAAGAACAATAACAGGGAGCAACATGTAAATAAATGCAAAGAAACGGAAAGACAACTAGGAAACGAGTCTCTACAATGCGACGCCGTGGACCTTTTTTAATGCACTTAACAAAAATCAAAGTGGAAATAAATTTAATTATAAATACAAGAAAATTAAAAATAAATAAATAAGAGGTTTTTTTTTATAAGAGATTTCGTTAACATAAATTTAAATTTTATCAAAGAAAAAGGGGTAAATATATTTAATTATAAGCCATTTACACTGAATGCTTTTAACAATATTCTTAAAAAGAAAACCCGCAACTAGTCATATAATTTTTTTTTTTAAATAATTTTTCATCGACAAATCCCTGAAGTATCTGCTGCAGTGTATGATTCCCGGGTTCACGTCCGGTCTGTCCTGCGGTTCTCCAAGAGACGGGGTAAAGACGCGGCGGGCCGAGTTCATTTAACTTACGGCGCGTTTCCGATTTACCGCAAATTTGAAAACCAACAAACAGCCAAAAATTCGCCCAAAGGCCTCTTCTGTGCAACTGCAAACAAAAGGGGCAAAAGCCAACAAGTAAATACGTAGCTGGCGATAGGGAAAGTAAAGGATAGCAAACGAAAAATCTAAGGGAGGTCGCAGGATAAAAAAAAAAACACAGAAAAACTCCGCTGAGAAGCTGGGGGAAAATTTGTAAAATTCAATTTTTGCCCAACCCTTTATGGTTTTTTTTTCTGTGTTAACACTTTTAACTTTGATTTATGCAAAAATTTCCACTTCACTTTGCACATGGCCAAAAAGTTTTCTCCTTCTGGCCCGTTGATTTGTTGATTTCTAACAAATATTTGTGAGCTTTTCCGATAAAAAAAATACCCAAAAAAATATGAGGAAAAGGGATGGACAAGCGATGACTGTCAAACGTTGTCGTGGACCCCATCGTCAATGAATCATGGCGTCATTCTTTCTGTCACCTTTTCCCCGCATGTACAGATATTTGTTCTGGTGGGTCGTCCTCGTCGTCGTCTGGCTTGGTTCTTTTATGTGCTCGTGTCATCCGTCATCTCTCTCAACGGATTGGGGGATTTTTTTGCTCCCCCCACTCTCGTTAGTGTCACGGACCAACACTTCCGGTTCACTCAATCCGTAATCCTACCGACAACACATACCTTTTGTCTACGAGCTCTCTCTCTCATTTATCACTACAGTTGGCCCACTCTCGGTTTAATATCAATTTAAATTTCACAAATTTCATTGCCGAAATGCGAGGAGAATTATTTATGACTGCCCTTCATTAGCCATGTCATCGACCATCATCATCATCATCATCATTGTCATCATCAATGTTGCATTATTTTTAATGGCAATTATGAATATTGCACACACGACCGGGATTTTTTCTAGCAAATTAAATGGATCAGTCCCGCGAGAAGGGACTCTTTCAATAATTTAATTGCCCAAAGAAGAGGCGTTTGCAAAAGAAAAAAATATATATACATGATGGGACTGCCTCGCAAAAACATTAATAAACCGGAAGCACAGCACGAGCTCTCATGGCGGAAATGGGCGAGAAAAAAGCACACAGGACACCCGCTGGGGTCGGGGGGTGTGTTTCCCTTAACACACAAAGTCCAAGCACGGGTTCACTCGCCCATCATCAACAGTTTTGTATGTTTATCTGTGCGCGAAAATGCATTTTTGCATACAACATACAACATAACCGCAACAGATGCGGTCGCTTCAATATAAATGCAGTTACAAATGGCGGACCTCCTCCATTTTTTCACCCCCATGTGTGTGTGTGTGGTCATTACAGCGAATTGCGTTTGGCAGTGTGTGGGTTTTTATGGTCCCCGCCTCCGACGTGTGTGCGTTTGCCTGTTTTTTCCTTGGTCATTTCCGTTTTTGTTGGGCCTGTCCGTTGCTGTCCATTATGCCGGCTGTCCTCGCTCATCACCAGGCGGGCGGAAAAGTGTGGGGAATAATTCGGAAAAGGGGTTACCAGAGAAAGAGGTCCTGCAACAATGCAGCGGTCATTTGGCTGCCCTGACTTTTGTGCGGCACATGTTCACTTGGCAAAATCATGGGCGATTTTATAGCCCGAAGCATATGTGAGAAATTCAAACTTTATATAAGTCTGTGATTGATCTGCTTTCTGCCACATTCTTTTCATATTAAAGATAAATTTCCCTAAAAGTTTGATGTACCTTTAATATTTTGCACTACCCTTGATCTCTCTTAATTTTCCTCCATGAAAACCTGGCTACATTTTCTCCCAGTGCCCCTCTAGTTGCATTTATGAAATGCATATGACAGACAGAAAACTGACCAGAGGGAAAACACGAAAAGCGATCAGAGAAATACACACATAACGCTAATTATGGGACTTATAGTCGATGCGATGCACCTTTAAAGCGGATTTCTTGTTAAATGCATTTCCTGCGAAAAGCCGCTTTTCATGTGCTACCACACACACATGCTGCTGTGTCATTCACGCAGGACAAACACAATCAAAGCGCTTTCAGAGCCCGGCTAATGAAGAGCAAATGCAAATGGCCACTCTCTCTCGCTGCCTATTGATATCCCTGCGAACATCTCTCTTTCTGCGGCTCATTAATGCGCATAATCAAAGCGGCAAAAGCAGATTCTGCCCCGCCAGGAAGCAGGCAGCAGTGGCAGCATATTTGTCACATGATTACCGTATCAAATAACACGCAGACACACAGAGACAGACAGGGATTACACGAGGCCGAGACATGGCAATGGCTAGCTGCCATGCTAAACCATCCTGCAGCCAGCAGCCAGAAGCCTGCAGCCGGCCGGCTCCGTCCTCCGATCCGATCGGCCGTCATAAAGCAAATTTCGCGTTTCGCAACTGAAAACCACAAGCACCATAATTTGGCACTATCCACAGTCGCCAGCGGTGCCTGTGCGCTACGGTTTGGTACGGTACGGTGCGGTGTGGTGTGGTGTGGGGTGGTGTGGTGTGGCCCAAAGAAGCGTCCAACCATTCCATCACATTCACTCAGCCAGCTGTCCAAAGTGCACTGTGAGAAACTAACTACAAATGTTACAGAAATTGCCTAAGAAATCACTTTAAAGTGTACCTGAAAGAAGGCTAATAACATTATTACCACAGCTTCCTTAAATCGTATGTTTCGTGGCATACTTTTAGACACTCTTTTTCAAGAGATCTCAAATCTCCGGTTTAAGAAAAACAAGCTTCAACTCACTCCCAGTGCATACGGGCCATCCTTGCATTCGGTGACAGGCCCGGACGAGGCACGAGGAACTGGAGGAGCAGGCGTCGGTCAGGAGGAGCGGACAAAGACAGCCCGCAAGCGTGTGGCAATAGACAATGTCTATGCATATTTGTCATATGTGCAGTCCCGGCTCGTTGTGGTCCTGCTCTCAACCTATCTCTCTCTCTCTCTGTCACAAACACGCACACAGTCACAGGCAGACACATCCTGCCAAAACTGAAATTGAAACTGTTTAGAGCCGTCGTTGTTGTGTGTGTGTGCTGGCCTCGTCGCCTGGCAGGCAGATAATTTGCTTGAAAACCCATTTTCCGGTTGTTGTCTCAATGTGTCCTCTGTGTTTTTGTGTGTTTGAGTGGGTTTGAGTGCTTTGTTTGACAACTTTCAGGCCGTTTTCAGTGATCACTGTCACGGAACCGGCAAGGATCACTTCAAGGCTTCGAGGAGCTGGCCTTTTTTTTTTTTGGTTTTGTTTCTCAGTTTTGTTTTTGTTTGCCTATTTGTTTGTCGTTATGACCGTGCCATGAAATTCAGGTTTTTAAGCAGTGCCGCACATGTTTCGCGCTCTCAAAAACCTCTTAGGACAAGTGTAGCTTTGTTGCTTTTACGGCCCACAAAACACACTACCAATTGTCGCTGTATTTTCCACGAAACGCGAACTTACCTTTGGCACTGAGCTTAAAAGAGGTTGAGTATTTTTAAAGAGGATTTTTAAGCGATTTTTGAAGGAAGTCCTACGAAGGTTTTGTAGTTTTTCTTTTAAAATAGGGATGCTTCGAAGTAATGTTTACGGGGACTAATTTGTGATTCTTAAAACTCAAAACTTGTTAGTTTTCTTGTAATGTATGCCAATTATGTTAACGTCTACAGGAAGTTCTTGTGACTCCCAAAATGAATAATAATAATTGCTTAGCAGTTCCTGATGTATCTATACGACAATAGGCTATTAATTTATTTTTAGACTACCAAGTAACCTTTAAGAGGTACAGATTAAATATGTTCGACTCTTTTTCTCTGTGTAAAAAACACGAAAGCAAAAAAAGGAGCGTTGCGCCTCACATCAAACGTGGCCCAAATGTTGGCCGCCTTAGGAATACAGCACTTAACGGCATCGTTGGCTCGGCTTAAGTAGTCGCTGCCAAAAGAGACGGAGATTACTGGGAGAGCAAGACAGCAGCAGAAGGAGCTGGAGTAGGACTAGTCACGGTCTCCTCAGCTATTCCATATTCATAATTGCTAATGGAATATGCTGTGACAACCGCAATGATGACGGAGAGAGAGCGAAGCGCGCCCCATCATCATCATTATCGTCATCCTCGTAATGACGATGACGATGGTGATTATGAGCTCACGGCCCACTACAAAGTGTTTTTTTGCTCCCTTACCCCCTCCGTGGACTAGAGAACGAACTCCCTTACCCTCACCCATATATATATTTCCCAGAGCTGTTTTCGGGGCCATTCCTGGGAGAAATTAATTTGCGACTTGCGAGACATTTGGCGCTGGCGTCTATTTACATTGTATATATTACGTATACGCCACGGCTGCTCGGCTGCTTGCCTGCTTGGAGGTTAGGTTTTCCGAGGCGGCCACAGCTGCTTCTCGAAAAAAAATGTGGGCTAATTTCTAGTCGCCGCCCGTCACCTGCAGCTATTTTCACATTTTCTCTTCTTTTTTTTCGTCCCCCATTCACTTTTGGCCGTGTTCGTTCTTTGTTTTTTGCCAAGTTTTTGGTGGCTGGCTGGGGCTCTTTGTTAATTGGTTCAGTCACCTGTCTCCTGATCTGCCAGTCAAGCGCACACGACCCGTGGAGTCGATGGTCGCAGCACCATCGCCATCGCCATCGCACCACCACCCATTGCCATAGTCATCAAAGTGGCACCACAACCGGATGGATGGTTGAAGGCGACAACGCTTGCAGGAAAATACGAGTGACGCGGAGGAAAGCCATGGAGGAAGGAAGGACGGAAGGAAGCCGGATCCTTGGGCCCGCTCCATTTGCCAACCTGGCCAATGAACGTTTTAGATTACAATAGGTTAGGGCAAGTCCAGGGTGGTGTCCTGCCTGCTGGCCACATTCGCCAGTGGTGGCTCGACCGCAAAGTTAGCGCCCAGCACCGCACCGCTCTGGCGTCCGTCGTTAACTTAATTGGCCATCACCACCCACTTTGCGGGTTTTTATGGCGGCGTCGTCGTCGACAACGACGGCCGAGTGAGAACCCAGACCCAAACCTCTAAACCCCTGCCGAACCTCCGAAACCCGATTTGTAAAACCCCCCCTGGAACTTTGGCTTTGTCGACGCGTCGGCTGTCACATTTTTTGACATTTTTATTCTACATTTTTTGCTATTTAGTTGGTGGTGTGGCCCCTGTGGGTTGCTTCTGCTATTTTCTATTAGGGGTTCATTTTTTCGTTCCCTTTTATTTTTGTTTTTCTCACCTGGCCGTAATGTTGTGGCATTGCCTACTTTTAAGCGCAGTGTCTCGGCGTTTATGACTGTGACTTGGCCTAGGAAATGCACTGAGGGAAAGTGGATAGTGTGTTTCTTTGCTTTAACAATTTTATTGAATTTTTAAAGAATTTAAAAATATGAATAAGGCTTTATCCTGCCTTAAATTTACTAAATTCCCCTCTTATATTCAATAAAATTGTTATTAGATTTTTTTTCTAGTGCATAATCGACTGGGAATGTCGAGACTTTTCCGTTGGCCTGTCGTTTACGCTCGGTTTGGCTCGGCTTTCTATTTTTTGTGATTAATAGGTGTGTTAATGGATGTCATTTTGATGTTTCCGCCAGACGCATGTCCACAGAAACCGAGTCGTCCTGCCTCGTCCTGCCTCGTCCAGCCATCATCCTTCCTGCCCTCCCGTGACCTCCCACCGTCCGCGTCGCACGCTTTGGGGCCCTGCTCAGTTTTATGTTTAATTTGAGCATTTCTCGCTAATTTTTAAGACTCGCCATTAAATGTAGATAATTTTTTATGCTTTTCTTTTGGTCGTCGGTCTGCTGGTCGTCCAACGTCCAACGTCCATTGCCATTCATTTACCATTTCTATGCCTAGGTTTATGGCCCCGCCCCCTTTTTGTGGGCGCGTCGTAAAAGCGAGAATGTAACGAGCCAGCGTCACGAGCTTGTTGCAAGTTTTGATCTCCGCTTTTCGGACGCTTTCTTCTCGGGTTCAAATGCTGCCCCAGTTGTTAAAGCCTTTTATTTGCTGTCGTAGACAAATCGTTTAGATATTCCTCGACCCTCGCCTTCGTCCTCGCCGCTTCCTTTGCTTTTAATTACTCGCAAATTCGTTTTTAAAGTGCGCTCGCGAGTTGGCCAAAAGTGGCCAGCAGCACGAAAAGGCTTAAAATCAATAGCCAGAGTTTGTGCGGTGGTGTACGATGGTGGCTTTAAAAAAAATATGTTCTCGTTGATGGTACACGGCATAAAATGCAACATGTTTTTCGCCCATCCAACAACCACGCCTCCTTCTGTTTTTATTGCCCTCAACGCACAGGCACGGACAGAGGGGGTTGCGATTATAGGAACTGATTTTTTAAGGAAACATGCTCTAAAATATATTTTTTTCTCATACGAATTTTTTAAACCTTTTTGAAGTTACTCATTCTGTCATTGAAAAGAATATCAGAATGACCTGAAGAACGAAAAAATACTTAATTTCCATGAACATGATCACACTTGTAGGTTTTTTTTAAATATTTTTTAGGGGTTTTTTGCTGTATCTTGAGAATTTCAAATATTTTTTACCTTGTTGTTAAATTAGATTAAAATTTGTAGGTTATCAATTCCTAAATCCAAGCTCATACCTTAGGCCAGTGTGACCATAACAAAAAAATAAAGCTTCCACAACTTCGGTAACACTTATGCTTTTTATTTAAAATTGACTTTTTTAAATTTTTGTGCTACTTCACATCCCCTTATAAAGCAGAGAGACTAAGATTTCATTTTATTGAAGCTAAAGAAAATATAATTTAAAAAATTAATTCAAATGTTTCCAAATGCTGTGCTTGTGACCCCTGCTGTCTCTGCGGAAGCCTCGATGTTGCAGCAGGCGCAGTAATCGATATGTAAACATGCGAGTTTGCGTTTCGTTGAATGCCAAATGCACAGGCGGGGGCGTGCAAGGGTGTAGCTGCGAAGAGTATAAACGGGTTGTGTGTGTGGGTGTGTGGCTGTTTGTGTGTTCGGGGGTGTGTATAAATTTAGAAGCAAACACGCCGACAAACCAAAAAACAACGACGAACGCCAGAGCAGCGACAGCAACAAGCTGCAATCGCTGTGGCATGCAACATGTTTTTATATATAAATCAATTACTTACCAAACATGACGCGGCAAGCAAAGGGAGGTGGTGGCACCCAGCCATGGATTTATGGCCATAAAGATGGGAATCCTTCTGTGCGTTGCGTTCGTGCCACTCCGGTTTTGGTATGTGCAGCGCGCGGCCGCAAGTCCATTAAAGTTATTCAAATTGTTCAGCAATTTGATTAATTCCCGATTGTGCCCGACCAGTGTGCGGTGCGATTCAGAGCCATAACTAACTTCGTTATGGGGATTGCCCTTCCATTTTCTCTAGTTCCCCGCATAAACGAATTAACTATCTTAAAGCCCCGTGCTTTATAAAGCTCGATATGGCCTCACGAATTTAACAAGCCAAATCGAATTAGCAGCCGCGAATATTAATTGAGCTTTGAGCGGGGACAGCGTGAGTGCCCTCTCCAAAAATGTAGAAAATCAACCGGAATAAAAATTGAAATTGACGCGTCAGATTTCCGGGATGGTGAGGGGGAGAACCCTCGAGGGCTGAAATTTGTCAACAAAAATTTTTCGGCCATGAATTGATATAAATGTGGGGCCCGGCGGCGAATAATGCGCTAAATAAATTGCGAAAAATTACATAAAATATTTAAGCGCATTCAAGTGTGGCGCTATAAAAAATGGCGGGGCATTAAAAATGTTTTTCCCCTCCACCTTTTTTTTTTCGTGGGAAGTGAAAGCAAAGCGAGCGGCAAATGGCTGACAGGCTGAGGGGGAAGAGGCACAAAATAGGAAGAGGGAAAGCAGAGGGGGGAGGGTAGGGCTGCCGGGGAGAGAGTCAAGGTGAATAGACAGGCACAAAAGGAAAAGGACGGGCAAGGATAACAGCCAGCAGCGGCAAACAAATTATTTGTACATATAGCCGTGGGCAAATAGCTGCCTGAATATTAGACATTTGAGAATTGGCATGGCGAATTTTGTTCATTGACTTGCAACCCCAGCAACAAAGCTGTCACACAAGAAGAAATATTGGGTTAATAATTTTTTAAAATTAAATTGGAAATATATATATAATAAGAAGCAGATATTTATATAAAAGAAACAAAGATTGAGGTTTAAGGATGAATAAAGGAATAAAGAGAATACCTCTCATTCCCTCTAAATTATTAGTTATCTTGGAATAATTTTCCAAGATTAAAAAATATAATTTCATTTTTTTCTGCGTGTGTGCACCTGCCATGCAAATGTAAGCTGGAGCGTGTGCTGTGCTGTCTTGGGGCGGAAGCTCTTTAAAGTCGGGCAGACAGAAAACAAACCGAAATGTTTGTTTCGCCGTCGTTTCCTCCCAGACCCAGACGCTTTTAATGCATTTTTTATTGGACTGCTGCCGCACAAAACGACAAGCAAATAGAGAAGGCCATAAAAATAAATAAGGCACACCGTTTCGTGGGTGGGGTTTTGTGTTTCTGTTCTCCTTTTTTCCTGGGTGGTGCTACACACACACACCCTTCAATAATATTAACACCCACAAACCCAAGGGCGAAACGCGAGCACAGCATATTTTCGCTATTGCCATTGAGTGTCCAGCCGCCATAAATTTCAATGCTATTGAATTTTGTATGAACCCGGACGGGCACAGAGCTCAGGGGTACCAGGTCTCAGGTCAAGCTTTCTCTCTACGCCATACGTGCTTCGTGGCCGCTTTAAAAAGGTATAATTTATTTTAAAAGAGATCCCCTCAACATATATTTATATACCCCGACCCGAGCGGACCCACTGAGCAGAGGGGTGGGAATCAATATCCCGGCAAGATTTATGCCGCCCGGTAATCGTTGCTAAGGTCAGGACCAGGAATCTCTGACTGGGCTCATTAGAAATGCCAAACGGCAAATGCTTGTCATTTGCATATATATATACACACATGCCGAAACTCTTTATGCACTTGGGGAAAAGGGGGTATTGTATTGAGCAAATGAATAAAAAATAAACAAAGTGTTTAGCTTAAAAAGAAGCCTCTTCTAATATTTATTTAAATTAATTTACCTGCAGTTCCACAAGATCCTAACTTACTCAATCAATAACTGCCTTTATTTTCCTCATATTCATTTTCTTTATGCTCAAACTTTTCCCCAAGTGTCCCCATATATACGATGTCGCATTACAGGCGAGTGAATATCTTAATAGAGAGAGCACAAGTCGCGTGGCGCGAGGAGCAAATAAAAAATTGCCAAAACTTTCGGCCGTGCGTAAAGTGTTGGAAGGGAAAGAATATCAATGAAATTGTCATACACAAGTAAATGCCCCGAGATAGAGAAGGAAGAAATGGGAGCCCAGAAGTCGCCGGAGAATAAGAAAAATGTTGAAGGGGAAAAACGTTTGCTACCTTGGCGGGCAGGGGGAGTTTTTCTACTGCATTTGCTGTCAGAGTAGTCAGTGGCAGACAGAGATACAGACACTCAGATACAGATACTCGGGGAACACATGTTTTGAATAATTTATGCGGGCGGGCGCTCGAAATGTGCCCGCCAGGAGTTTCCCAGGGTTTCCCTTAGCCTCCCCGATTTTTCCCCCAAACCAATTGCTTGGCTTGGCACTAGGCCAGGCAAAGTTTTTTGCTCTCTTACACACACACACAAACAGGAGGAAAAAAGGTGATAAATGCATAAGCAGGAAAAGTTTTGCGCCTCCTTTCGATTTCGCTTTGTGAGGGTCGACACTGGAGTGGCAAGGAAGAGTGTGGAGTGTGGCGAGTGGAGTGGAAGTGGAGTGTACTAATAGCGAAATTGCTACAAATCGTTTTGGCCAAACTTGCGCAAGTTTATTTTCCCCACTCACACGTGCTCCCTGTAGAAGTCAAAGTCATTTTTTCTCGCCTTTCGACATTCTAATTTAGCTGCGCTTCAAATATTTATGCAAACAAATTGAAATAAAAAGAGTTCCCGTCTCTCGAAAGCAATAAAAGCCAAAGCGTAAATATTTAGTGGTATCCAGCCGGCAGCAGACTCTTCTATTAAAGGAGCTACTACAGTGCTCCCTCTATAGTGAGGCTAGCTTAAAAGTATAGCATACTTATCAGCGTCTTTTGAAATTTAAAGAATCGAATTTTAAGTCGAATGTTTGACCAATTGATGTGAAATTTAATATGCTAGCAGTTCTTAGAATAAAGAATACGATTCTTATGAATTTCAGAGATTAACTAGCTCTCTGAGCCTTCACTGTTGCTACCCTCATCCTTCTCTTAAAATAGAGTGAAAAAATATGAAATAAAATGTCTGTCTAGTAGGTAGGATGGATACTCCTTAGATACAAGCATTTCATATTAAACTTGAGCACTGAGCCGGTGACTCGTTCTTGTTGCTGTGGTTTCCATACCCGCCCCCCATCCCATTCCCAATCCATTCACCTTGCTCTTGGCTAGGAACCGCAGCTGTTACACTTTGGCGGCATTTTCATATAATTTATTGCTGCTGCCGCTGCTGCTGCTCCACCACGGCGGGCAGGTGCTTTACTTTGGGTTAGGTTTGGTGGATTGAGTAGGGTTTTCCAGCTCCATATCATCCTTGTCTATGCGGCCGCAGCTACAAGTTGCGTTTATCAACTGACAACTAGCTAACAAATAGCGTGGCCGCCTGAGTGGTTGTCTCATTTGGGCCTACTAATTAGAATTTATTAGATGCCTGGCTGGCTCAATGGCTGTCCCTTTAAAGACTTGCTCTTAAAGTCATCCTTGAAGCTTGCAAAAAAGCATAAACAGCTGCTGCTGCTGCTGCATGAACGGCAGCAATAATTGTTATTTCAATATAGGGGATGAGCGCTCTGGAGGGGTGAACCGGAGATTGCCGCTTTGTTATGGCTGCAGTTTTCCGCCGTTGTTATTTTTACCTACATATGCAATTTTTTGCACCAAGGCTGGCATTTCCCAAGCTTTCCCCTCACATATGCTATATATGCCATCCGCGTCCTCGTCGTCGTCGTCATCGCCATCATCAATGATGATATTGTTGGCGGAAGGCAGGGACTGAGGGGCAGTCGATAGTCGACATCAATGAACCGATCCGGTGCACCAGCGGAAATATTGAGTCGTATCTGTGTCGCGACCGAAACAAACACTCGGGGACTGGGACAAAAGAGGTCGAAATAATAGCACATGGAATTCTGTATATATCATTAAACAAATATTTTAATTACTGCAAGAGTAACTCAACGTTTATCTTAATTTTCCATTCTATTTTTGTTGTGTCGTACGCACTTGCAATAAGCAAATTGTAATCATAATCCTTCCATGAACCTTATAAATATTTAAGATTTCATTGGAGAATCAATACCTGCTCTCAGTTTCCATCTTTGACTTATGTTTCATGACCCTTTTCCTACTACATCATTAATGTCAAACAATTCAAAAGCAATCTCCAAGGAAGTAATCCCAGAAAACCCTCTCTTAACGCACCTGATCTCCAGGGCCTTGTGCTGATGACCGCTGCTGTTTCGTACAGCACAGACAGACAGACAGAACGAAAAGCCTTTAATCGACAGCAACATATTCGATTTTAATATTCATATGCCGTCGTCATAAATTCATGACAAAGAGAGCTGTGGAGCACAACAGAGAGGAGGCCATGCAATATATGAGGGCGTTGATATGATGTGCCCGTACCGTACCGTACCGTACCGTGCCTCCTTTTGCCGCCCCACCCCCTTAGCCTCTGCTCCAACCCGCACACACACATCGGAGTTATTATCAACTCGGTGCTCTCGTGGCTGAATTAAAGCCGAGGCAACTGACTGGATTGCTGACTCACTGCTTCCCCCACTCGCTGCTGGCCATTTTGTGGCAAATGAAATTATGATAGTGGACGACGACGACGAGACAAATCACAAGTCATGAACGGAACTAGAGGAGACGCAGGAAAACTGCTCATTACGCAGGAATATTGGGACGAGGACGAGGACAGACTGCCTTCTAATTTGGGCACTTTTATTTTTGCCTCGTGTCCAGGCAACTCTCTCTCTGTGCTCTGCGAGTCCCTTTCCTACCTTCTTTTCTCTCGAGTAATAATACCCCAAAAGTCTGGATAATCACATGGTGGCATGGGTGTGCATATCATTTGCCTTGCTCTCAATTACACATGATCTGTGTGTGCGTTTGCGCTCAGCTTTTCGGCTTTTCCCCCTTTAAAGCGTCTTCGAGTAGAAAATGTGAGCATGTGAGCCGCAATGTGAGAAATTAAACAACATCAACCCCCAAAGGGAAAGGCAAGGCCGACCGGTCCCTGGTACAAAGGGATGGACAAATATGAAGGAGACAATGCCACAAGCACTCTGCACTTTAAATAAATTGGGTTTTGAATTCTAGATTTGAGTCTGTACTTAAACTTATAGATTTATCTTTGAAATAGCCAGTAAATTGAATAAATTGGGGATTTGAATTTAAGATTTGAGTCTGTTGTACAGTTTATGGACTAATCTTTGAAATATATTTATTCCTTCCTTGATTTATTTTGCTTATAATTCCCAAGCTTCCAAAGTATTAAATGCTGAACATCAAATTAATAAATTTCATTTTAAGCACAATTGTGAAAGCGTGTAACATTTTATCCTAAAATTAAGACGAATAAAATTCCATAAATTTCCCTTTCAAAACTATTTTTCTCAGTCTATGAATTGCTCATTACAGCAACAATAAAGGCAAAGCGAGTGTGGGCTCTTTTGCTAGCCTCTGATGACGCTGACACCCTTTGCTTCCGTCTCATCCGGACTCCGTGTTCCCTTCTCCGTTTTCCGTGTCCGTCAGCGTGGCGCACTTCAAAAACTTAACCGTTGGGCATATGCGTGATTATCTTTCCACCGCTGCCTCGGACAACAACAAGGGCCAGCAACTGAGGAGGGATGGGTTTCAGGAGGAGATGGGAGACTGGAGATGGGGGCAGCCAGCTAGCAACCCTCAGAGGGAACAATTGCGCGCTGACCCAGTTACCCGGCAACAAAGGCGGAAGCAAAGGAAACACGCTGAAAGAGGGACACACACAGAGAGGAGGAAAGAGAGGAGACTGGAAAGGCACATGTCATCATAGAAATCAGTGAGTGCCCAGAAAACTGCCCACGCCCTTCGGCAATGGGGCGTTGCTTACGTTGGGTGTGGAAAATCTAGTGGGTGGCGCTGGGAAAATTCATTAAAATGGCACAGAGGCGAGACAACAATGAAACGGTCCACTTGGGTTCCTGTGCTCCTCCGCCCTTCTCCCCCCGGGAAACTGGACAGCAGCTTATCGTCCTGGCCATATGTGCCACAAAACGCACACAGGCCGGCGGGGAGAGAGCAGAAGGAGGGGGGGTGGCTCGCACACCGGACTCCCAGTTGGTAATCAAATATTTAGCATACTTTTTAGAAAGCATATTAAAATAACATTTCCGGTCAGCTTGGCAAAAAGGAAATCGTCGCAAAGTCCGAGAGCCAGCCCAACAGCCCAACTGTGCAGGGCATTAGCCGGGGTTTTTGAACCGTGTAATGCACACCCAACCCCTCCATTACAACACTTGTGCCAGCCAGGCAGCCAAGGATATATCCCAGGGAGAGAGCCGGGAAATCCCTGTAGCATGCCACGCACACTCGCACACAGGGCTGGCACTTGGGGAGCGTTAATGTGCCATAACGAATGCATTAGGGACCGGGCACTAAGTAAGCGCAGTTAGTTGGCAAAGGGGTAGGGCATTTAAAATTTAATTACCCGACACGGGAAGGAGCCCACCTCTAAAAAAATAATAACAGTAACCAATATGCATTACCCTAATAATGTCCGCAAAATAAGCCCTTGACAGAAGAAAAAACGTATGCTTAATAAGTATTTTACTCTTTTTGTGCCTCCAATTACATTTTGGTCAGGAAAACATATTAAATGAAACGGCATTTATTATTTGGGTAAGCTTAAATGGGTGGCAACATAAGGGCTTATAGCTATAGAACTGGAATAATAATTTAAGAAGAGTGTTGATGGAACTATTAAAATTAAATTCATAATTGGGAAAACAAATTCAATTTATTTGTTTAAAAAAAATGTATTTAATGTTAAAAAACTGGAATAAAAAAGCATGCTTTTTAGCTAACCCTTTTTCGCTTTCACATATATGTATGATATGCTTTTTTCGCTGGCAGCCAACAAGCATGCCACATTTTTTTGGGGGCAAGCAAAACATATGTTGAACACAATGCACAGCTTCTGCTGATATCATTACTCACACGCACAGGAACACACAGCAAATCGCACATACACAGACAGAGAGCTTCCGGTTTTCTGTTTTTTTTTCCTTCATTCATTTTTTGTGAGTGAGTGAGTGTGTGTGTGATATTATCAAGTGAAGTGCTCCTGCGGTTTGTCTATGTGCGAGTGTGGGCGTGCGTTTTGGCTTTTCTTATTATTCCTATTACCACATGTTGTTTTTGTATTTAAGCTAATTCCTTTATGTGTGCGGATGTATATAAAACGTGCAGCCATATAAAAATAAAAACCAAATAACAAATAACAAAACAACAAAAGCAACAGCCAGCAGGCAAAAAGCAAATAAGCCAAAAGCGAAAGCAAAAGCAGAAAGCAAAAGCGCGCAGCATGATGATAAGCCAAGTGGCGAATTCAAGCGTAGTCAGCATTGATAGCTGATGTCTGGGAGCGGGGAGCTGGGGAGCTGGAAAGCCGGGGGAGCTGGTAGCTGGGGGAGGCATAAAGGTGCCTACTTCACACAAAATTACCCTTTTCAATTTGTGCGGTGTGCAGAGTGTGTGAGCCTCTACTCTCCCCCTCAGCAATTTCTCCCTCGTTTATTGACTTTTTGTCATTGCCGCTAATGCATAGCAGCAGGAACTGAACAAACACACACCATACACACATCCAAGCACACACAGTCGCATCCTGCTTAGCACAATACAGTCAGCATCAGCAGTAGCTGGAGCTCTGTAGCAGCTTTATTTTTATGGGGCGCATTACATTTAATGTTTGGCTTAACTCGGTTACTCTCGATGCTCTCTGGGAATCCGACTCCTGGCTTTTGGTTTCGATTCTGATTCACACACGGTGAGAAAAGGTGGAATAAATACTTGGAACTGTAATAAAATAATAACAGAAAAGGTTAGCAGAACCTTATTTTATTACCAGTAAAATTGTATAAAAAAATTCAGAATTTTAAGTGTCATCTTCACATCATATATTTCTTGCAACCAACATCTATTGTGACTAGAAACATTGTTTTAATACTCTGAATTAACTATTTAGCTGCTTAATGCATATACATAAGCAAAAACACTACTTGTCCGATTTCCACAACAAAACTAAACCCCAATTTTCCTCAGTGCTTGCTGCCTTCGATGGCTGCTGCTTGTGCTTGAACTTCCGCTTCTGGTTTTGGCTTCGAACCCGTCGTGTGAGTGCGGTAATTAAGTGTCACATGTAATTACAATACACTCATGTGCTTTGTAATTAGAGTTTAGCGCTGCAATAAAGCAAGACCAAAAAAAGCAAACAGAAAGCAGAAACACACAAGCAGGAGCACAAGCAGGACCAGAAGCCGAAACGGGAACCTCAATGCGCTACTGCTAAACCTGCTTAGCTGGGCTAATTCAGATGAATATTTCCCCCGAGCTCTGCAATTATTTGCACTGCTGTTTTTTTATTATTATTATTTTGGGAGGGAATTAACCGAAGGGGAGAGCAAGTGGATTTAGTTTTGATGAAGCTGCTGCGGCACTGGGAATGCGGTGGTCAGTAAATAGCTAAGCTAACACGGCATAATGATTACCTGCTGCAGAGTCCGCTTGCCACAGTAATTTTCACTTACCCACCAACCTTGTTGACGCTAACCAAACTGAAAAACCAAACCTAAACAAAATCCAGAGCCCAGTTCCCAGTTCCCAAGTCCCAGAGAGCTGGGCAAATGCTCTGGCTCTGGTCCACGATGAATCGCTGTAATTTATTTAACTTGCGTAAATATTAAATATTTATATTGTTCTCTCTCTCTTTTATTTTTCTCTTTTTATGTACCGTACTCGTATACGTATATATATACTTCATCTACTACAACTACACACCACCACTACTACTGAAAATAAAACCATCTGTAACCATCTTCAACTTCTGTCTGTGCCTGCCCTGCCGCCTGTGCCTCAACTACAAAACTACAAACAAACATCAAATATATATGAAATATAAAATGTATGAAAAATAATGTATTAACCAACTGCCTGTGCCTGTGCCTTCCTTGCTCCTGCTCCTGCATCTGCATCTGTATCTGAATCTGCTCCTGCTCCTGCTCCCGCTCCTGCATCTGCATCTGTGTCTCTCAACCCGCACCTGTAACTACTGCCGTGTAACTGTAAATCAGCGCGGAAGCGACGAACTTTTGAGTCAAGCAGCAGTCATGGCGCCCGCTTCCGACAATAACAATCAGGACCTGGCCACAAAGAAGGCCAAGCTGGAACCGGGCACCGTTCTGGCCGGCGGAATTGGTAAGTTTTCCCCCTCAGCTCTATCTCTCCTGTCTCTGTGTCTCTCCTTTCTCCCCTTGCCTCTACTATTACCCTTACCTTTAGCTTTACCTGTTACCTTTACCTGCTAGCTGTTACCTCCGCTTCGTCCTTTTGTCTTGGCTTAAGCTTTGCCTTTACCTTCACCAGTTTTGCCTTTGTCCCCTGAGCGACGCTCAAGTTAAGTGCATTTTGCAGCCATAGTCTTGGGGGCCCGTGGATGGGTTTTGTCTGCCAATTAACCACGCCCACTGGGACAATCGGTCACACGGGGAGAAAATAAGTAGACTTAGAGCCAAGGCAACGCGGGAAAGGATAATAGGAAAAGAAGGGAAATGGAGGAATGTAAAGCCACAACCTGACCATATTCTGCTTAGGTCTTAATACGCTTTGAGTTAACATTTATTAGAATTTTAAGTGTACCATATTTAGTTTATTTATTGATTTATATATTTTATGTACTATTGTTTATTATTTTATAATACTTTATATCGAATTTATAATAAGGAATGTCTCAGCAAGCGCTGATTATTAAACTAATTCCAAAAGTATGCATACTTTTGGGTGCTTGTTTAATTGATTTTAAATCGTCAGCAAAAAGTAAATATTTTAGAAAATCTAACACTATTATTTGTAACTCAAACTTTGTACACATTTTCCTTTTAAATTATACATTTTTCGCCGTGCAGCATTAGACTTAAGCCTTAAACTTGGCCACAAAGTCGCCATGGCACTTGAGTGCCTCAATTGAAGGTGCGCGCCCGCGCTTTGATGCCTATAGCCAATTAACCTACTAATTAGCATGGAAAACAAGTCAGCGGCAAAAACATTCTACTATCCCTCGCTCTTTTCCCTCTTTTGTGGAAATTATGAAGGGGAAAAATGGTGGGTCAGAGCGGCGCGGCTTTGCATTATGACCGGTGGCCGCTGACTGGCCACGCACTGTGTCGACACATTAATTAGCCGCACAAATACACATATTCGGTGGCGGTGGAGGCGGCGGCGGCGGAGTTCCAAAAAACCCACCCTGCATATGACCGCCGCAAAGTAATAAAGCTAATCAAAAACCGCACACCAAAACCGGGCGAAACTGAAGCGAAACCAGCAGAATGAACCACACATTAGGCAAATATTTGACAGGCTCGCAGGATCAGGCAGGCGCGCACAGGCAGGCCTCGCTAACCGGCAACTGAAAGCCCGCTCCTATACGGCCAACCACCCGTCTACCCAGGAAAATCAAGTGAGCCACAAAATGATTGCCAGTGTAAACAAATCAATAGGCAACAATTTCCGCTGCTGAAATTCAAAAGTAATCGACTGCCTCCGCACGGCGATTGTTTTTTGGGGTGAATTTAATTAACGCCACATGCAGTCAGCCGCCGCCAGGTTGCAGGATATGGTATCGATATCCTCTTTTTTTTTGGGCATAGTGGAGGGATTTTTGAAAATGCTTTTGCAATTTCGCTGTAATTAACAGCATTCAGTGCCGGCAGCCACATGGCGGCTGATGTGGGTGTACTGTGTCGTCGCTGTTGGGGCTTTATATGTATATACATATGCCACAAAGGGAGAGAGCTTGAGCATTAGCCGCCAGACAGTCAAAGGTCAGCGGGCAAAACAAAAAAAAAAAACCGAAGGGGCATGGCAAAGAGGGTGTAGAGGAAGCCTGTGAATGGCAATCGACGAAAAGCAAAAAAAAAAAGGGAGAGAGTTTACGCAAAAGCGGAAGCATAATATTTATTTATTACTTTACAAAGGACTTTTCTATTAATTAAAAAGCAACAAGCACAGACGCACACACACCAAAAGAGAGAGCGAGACGGAGACTGGAAAAGAGAGAGAGATGGAAGGGCCACCTTTTTACTCTTCCTTCTTTTTGGCGCCCCCTTTTTTGCCCATTGTGTTCGATGGCCACGGCACAGACGACGACTTTGACCCAACGGCATTTTGGTGGCCACCACACTCCGCCCTCCCCCTCTTTTGACACCTGCCACCTGCGGCCATTTTAATTTTCCACGCAAAGTTCTTGGGCAAACACACGCACACACGCACACAGAGGAAAAGAGCGAAGGCAGCCATTAAAGTCGCGCTTAAAGCGGGAAAGAAAATCCGGGGAAACCCAATGAGTTCGCATCGCACACTTTAAGCTGCCACAAAAGGCCGAAATAATAACAAAAGGCATTGCTAAATAAATGTATAAGGACACTTTTATTGCACTGCAAGAAAAGAGGAGCAGGGTAGAGAGAGAAGGGGACCGCATAACACAACACAAAGGCCAGACAAGTAAATAGCAGGAGACCGAAAAGCAACAATGAGCATTGTGTGGTCGAGCCTTAGATAAACACACGCACTCCTCCACGTTCAATTGTACGAGTATGTATGTGAGTGTGTGTGTGTGTGTGCCACTAAACCAATACATCGATAGCCCCGCGCACACACTCACCCATGCCCATGCTTATTTCCGTTACACGGACTCCGCAGGACATGCAACAAATTTTTCACGTAAATGTAATAAAAACACTTTGGCATGTGCAACGCGTATAGAGAGAGGGGGTCCCCTGCCACGCCCATCCACTTGAGCTGAGTGGCTGCCATGTCTGTGTGTGAGTGTGTGTGTTGGTTTAGTGTCCTGGTGTGTGCGTGCGGCGTTTGAATGAACCAAACACACATACTAGCTCTTGAGGTAAAAGGGAAACCGAAATCGGACTTAGCAGCAACTAATAAATAGTTTCGCTTGATTTATTTGATTTTTTATTATTAGGAATATTTTATGCCAGGTATACGAGACCCCAGGGAGTCCAGAAAACAGTACTGGCTAATTCCCCCAAAGCCACAGGCTAAGAAAAACCAAGTAAGGAAAGGAAATGTCATGAAAGGAAATGATTTTAATAAGCTTTATTTAATACGAGTTAAAGCAAAAATCTTTTTCTCATAATCACAAAAATATCTATCTTAAATTGTACGGACCCTGCGATTCTTGTTTTTCTCCCAAACAATATAAAAAGTTAGGAATGTGTTATTAACCACAAAAACTTGACAATTTGCTCCTATTCTTTTTGATCACCAAAAACTCTTCTGGATATATTTTTCCCTGTGCATCCGATGGCGTGGCCATGTCGCGTGTCCGGCTAGAAACATCAAGCGTGGCCAGGACCGTGTTTTGCTTTTGTTGTCGCCACACTGGCCATACACCCAATGCCACAAAAACAACACAACACAACACCCACCATACACACACACACCTCCCGCCGTTTCAGTTTGTTGTTTATTGTTACAGCTCTCACACATGCATCGCAGCCACGCTGTTTGTATAGTCCACCAACATTTGTTTGTTTATTGACCGATTTTGGGGGCTTAATGGTCAGCTCACCACCTATGCCATCCATTTCATAGGTGAAAAAAATACAAGTGGAAAAAATATACTAAAACGAAACTCCTTCGCCACGCAGCTGTTGCCGTCTGTATATATATGAAAAAAATATCCCCAGCCTTTAGCATGGCTAATTCCTCGCCCAGACAGGCGAGAGAATATGCTAAAAAAATATCCACAAAATTTCGAATATATCCTGTGTGCGCTTGTTTTCATTATGCATGACCGGTGATCCCTTGAGCCCCCTGCAAATCTCGAAATCAGCTTGAACACTCCCGCTGCGGCGTCATGCCGCCAATTTAAAGCTCAAGTGTGTGCCAATCCCTTTTGCTGCTGGCCAAGCACTTGAACGTTTTTATTGCCATAACCAATAAGGCGACAGTTTGGCAAGTGTCCCGTGTCCGAGTGTCCGTGTCCGAGGGTCCGTGACCGTGTCCATGTCCGCCATCCGGTCAGAGTCCAGTGAGTCCTGCGCGTGCCGCCCTGTCTCGAATATCATTCGCACGTCTCCTCCGGTCTCTACGCGTTGCGTGTAAATATTTTCGCAGTCAATAAAATAATATTGTCATAATTTTTGCCTTCTCTTTTTCCGTTTATTTTTTTCTGTATCAATATTGTGACAGCATTGAAAGGAGTATAAAAATCCTGCCAGACCAAAAGGCAAACAGCAATTGTCAACTTGACTCGCTGACTGTGTGCAGCCATTTATGGCAGTCACTGTACGTGAGTGCGGTTAGTGGCCGTAGACTTTTAGCAGGGCTTGGCTTGACTTTTGGACCGACATTCATCGAGAGTGTGCGAAATGTTTGTGTGTGTGTGTGTGAGCCATTTAATTAAGCATACGCCCAGTTGGCCGCCCTTGTGTGCGTAATTTTAATGCACAAATGAAGTGAAAAAAGTTTTTGCCAGGATCAACAAACCAAAGCAATGCTCTCCTCCGTGGTGCAACTCTGTTGGCTCATAACTTAAACAATTGATATACTTCTAGGACTTCCACTGCAAAAAATTAATTACTTCTTACAAAGTAACCTAATTTAATAGCAAGCTAGAGAACAGTTTGTTTTAATAGCAAACTATTAAATTTAATTAAAGAAAATCTATTGGTAATGGAAACTATATATTTCTTGCTTTAAAAAAAAAACTAAGCCAATTTTTGTTAGTGGACTCGCATCCTTGGCTGCAGTCTGGTCCTGGCTATGGGCTGTTTGACTGAATGCCACTTGACTGCACACAGACATGGAGGAGTCCTTCTAGACTGCAGCCTGCAGCCTGCATCCTGCCCCAAATGCCAATGCATTTTCTGGGAAAGGAAAGACCCCCCATACATGTACGTGAGCGGGGAAAAAAAACTATTTTCGTAATTGAAATGCAATTAAAATTTGTAAACGTCGTCATCGTCGTCATCATCCGGACGAGTCCCAGCTGCGTACGTTGACTCCTTGCAATCGCAGCCAAAGGACCCGCTCTCCGCTCCATGACAAATTTTTAATGAATTACATTTCTTGCGGGTGTTAGGGCCGAGCTGCAGAAAGAAAATCGTTATTTTCAATTATGGACCAGAGAGGGAAAGACAGAGGGAGCACGTCTGGAGCCAGGAAAAATGAACACTGAGTATGCAAAAGGCGGCCGCCTGTGTTTGCCTTTGGCATTGGGTTTCATTTGCTGCCAAAAAATTGTGCCATGATTGATTATGCGTGGGCGAATGTTTAAATTAAAGACAAGGCCGGGCCTGGCTGGCTGTGTAAATATCATTAAGTCCTTGGGCAAACACGCAGACAGAAGGGCGGGCAGACAGACAGACAGACACACACACACACAAGTTTGCCCAACAATTTAAAATTTATGATGTGTGAGCTTGTAAAAATCTAATTTACCATCGCATAATTAAAGACGCTCGAACGCTCGTATTTATTCAAATTATATATTCGAATGTTGACACACCCAAAGGCAGAGAAGTTTTTGGTGTGGGAAGCTTGGGAAATGGAAAGGGAAAGGGAAGTGGAAATGAATATGGAAATGGAAATGGGCAAGGGCGTCACGTCATGCTCTCACATTAAATCATTAAATGCCGCCGTGTAAGCATAAATTTAATTGTTATTAACAATCAGCACTTATTTTACGCCCCTTTATCCCGCCTACCACACAAACACACACACTCGCACGCACTGGATCCATCCTGGGGGAGAAAACCCTTTTTCTTTTGTTCAACGACTCGCTTTTTCCATTCATTTTCATTTACATTTTTCGTTTTGGGGTTTCTGTTTGCTTTATGAATTTAAATTGTCATTAATTAACTTCATACGAGCGGCCAGGGGAGGGCGAGAGTCGTTGCAGAGCAAATTATTACACATACGCCACAGTGGCCGCCGGACAGACTCACCGACTGACCATTCATTACGGCCCAACCATCGTCCTCCGAACTCAATTACAGTTTGTAAACTTTTCAATTAGCTATAAATAGTTTATTTATGTATATTTTTCGTGCAAACTCATGCCGAGTGCTGTGTGCCGAGTGTGTGTGCGTTTAATTGAAAGCGGCTGCCTCGGGTTTTTTGTGTGGGGTTCGAGGCGGTCATTAATACCTTTGAGCTTTGGCCGCTTTCGTCCTTGCAGCAGCGGCAGTAGCAGCAGCAGCAGCAGCAGCAGCAGCTCATTTTAACGCCCAGCGAAGCGAATGATTGCTATTCATATCATCATGCTCTCACGGCACATTGACAGTCAACAAGCAGCACAGCATCATCATTATCGAATGCAAATTTTTATCGCCGCTGCACTTTTTTCGCTTTTTATGGCCAGCCAGAGCAGTTAATGCATTTTGGGTCTTGTTGATTTTAGCATTGTCCTGTAATTACCAGCGGGTATCAGTGGAGGAAGGAGCACTCTCGCTCAAACAGATGGTTTTAAACTCGTGATTAATTCGAAAGTTGACCACAAATTGCATTTTATTGTTTGCCGTGCAAATATTTGCGGCTGATTTGGGTTATTTAACATTGGGATGTTAATTAAAAAGCAGCGATTTCATAACTGCAAAGCAAGTCTGAATAGCCCCAGGCTATGGACACGAGTTTGACTCAAATTGCACGGTTTTTTTGCAATCTTTTTCTGTACAGTGAAGCCTTAAAAGGGGGATTATTTAGATTAGAATTGAATTAAGAACTAATTGAAAAGTATTTCAAAATTAAGGAACTATCAAGCTTTATGTTATTGCCTTTCTTGTAGCAAGTTCTCATGTGTCTTCTAATTAATAAAGTTGGATAATATTCTTTTGAAAGAGCTTTCACTGTACTTGCACTAGCATTTGGTAGCTGTCATGCTCGTTGGCTGCATTTCCGGTTGTCGACGCCATCTTCCTTTTCAATTATGGCCGCTCTGCCTTTTGTGTCGAAGCCATTTGAACAGCCGCAGGCGCTCCTTTACTGTCGCCTACCGTCGATTCCTGGCTCGTTTTCACACCGCGTTTTGTTTGCTATCTGAAACAAATGTAGCAGGGAGAGGAAAATCTAGTCAGGGGGGGGGGGAAAACAGTAAAAAAAAAAGAACTGCCAAAAACTGAATTGAGTTGAGTTGTTCATGGCAAAACGTCAAAAAATCCACAAATTCTACTAGTTTCTTTTTCTCCTGTTCTTCCCGTGAATGATAGATACTTTTACATATTTTCGTCCCCATCCCCCAACCCGTTGGACATTTTTTCCGGCAACTGGCCGAACGACACTTGATTTGTTGTTTGTCTTTTGCAGAACATTTCCGGTACCTTGCTTTTTATTTAGTTTCGATTTCCAGCAGCAACAGCAGCAGTAGCGTTTTTGCTGTCGTTTTTGGCTGTTATTTATGGGGGAGCCGGCGAGTGATGGAGCAGATCTCATCGCTCTCTCCGCAGTAGTTGCCTGCCCATCCATGCCCATTGATTTTTAATAAATTTTTGAGCTGCCTTTTCGAATGGTCGATTGAATGACTGCCGCCTGCCTGGCCCCAAAACTATAACGACCACCGCACAGAGGTCCAGGTCCCGACCCCGGCCCCGGCTGCATAATTTCGTTTCAGCTTCATTTCCGTTTCGAACTAATCAAAAAGTGTAATTTCCGATTAGTTGTATTCAGCATTGACCGGCAAGAGAGGAGGGGCTCCCTTCTGGAGCACTTCTGGAGGAGAGTTCACCGAGTGCAGTTCGAGTCTCGAGCCTCTGAGCCGACTTTTCCTTTTCAGTCCGGCCACAAAAGGTGGGGAGAGGGGATGGAGAAGGTCCTTTTCTGTGGCCCGGTTTTCCTTGCATTGTGTAATAAATCGGCACATTGACCCCCAAGACCACCGTCGTCTGCTGCCCTGATTGAAAGTGGGGAATTGGTCGGATAATGACCCTTTTACATTATGAGTTATGAGGGCGAAAAGTTCAGAGTAGAGAGGAGCCAACTATCAATTTATCTCAATCTTGGCAATTGGTAGCTCATATTTTGGGGTCAGCCAATGCTTAGGTTGGTAGCTATTTCGGGGAAATTAAGGATTACATTAGCTAACCAACGAATAAATTTAAGTTATATTAAAAACTAATTATGCTGTCCTCAAGCTAACCTTTCTAAAAATTTATATAGTCTTCAGATAATCATTTTAAAGTTGTAATGTAAATTAAAAATTTTGGATCACAAATTTCACCTGTTAATTATTATTTTTATATATTTAAAAGAATTATTTTCACACCAAAGATTCACCCTTGTACCTCTTCAAATTGCATTTAACTTTAAAAGCTCTCCTTTCGCTTTAAATTCGAGCATAATTAAAGCGACAGATGGACAGTATACAGAGTGGCAGACCACGTTCACCCGTGGACTATCTCTGACCATGTGTTTGTTGGCTTGTTTAGCAAACAGTCGAGTTGGAGGATGAGCCTCTGTCTGGGAGTGTGTGTATGGGAAAATCAGTAGAGGGGACTGCATTTCATTTGCATATGAACGGAATGGCTGGCAAATGGTTCTGGTCTCTCCTGCAGGTGCCACAAAAAATAAAAAGCGCACAACAGACCAACACATTAACAGGTGTTGACTAAGCGCCAGACAGATCCAGAGCCATCCTGCCCAGCATATTCCCACCTTTTGCAACTGCAATTCACCCATAAAGACTGGCTAAAATTTGTTTATAAAAATTTAAGGTACTTTTGGGACACAGCCAGAGGAGGAGGGGAAAGTTCACTAACCGAAAAAGTGTACAAAGAAGTTTGTTAAATTATAGAGAACTTAATATATTAGATATTAAAACTGAAGTTGTATTACGTTTATAATAAGTTATCGTTTTAATGAGGATTTCCATGGCTTCAGGCATAACATTTTGGCTCAGTGCTGCGTCAGGGATATCCCCGAAATTTGACTGCAATCGCTTCCAGGGCCAAAGGCAGCCTAAAATCCCATTTGTGCTGCACAGCACTCGGTGGGGGTGGTGGGATTGGGGTCTTCCCTGTCCGCTTTATTTATGCAAAAATAACAAACAAGTCGAGTTTTTGGGGGGCAAAAAGGAGAGGTAAAGGAGCTGCAAAAAGTCGAAAGGGAGACGGGAACGGAGTGGCTAAAAGCCTCAAACGTTGTCTGTGCGCCGGACATTGTCGCCGTGTTGCTGCTGGATTATTCACAGCCGTTGAAAGTGTGCAATGAATGAATTTATGGCCCTCCGTTCTCCGCCCAACTGCCAAGCTTAACTGGGCAAAGTGTATACAAATGTGGCAGCATTTGGCCATGTTATCAACGTTTTTATTTCGTCCTCTCCTCTGCCGGCAAATAAAAACCAAAAATAAACAAATTAAGCGAAGCGCGGAAGCGGAAGTGCAGACATCTCTGGCCATTAACTGAGCCGGAGATGGTTCCACCGAGAGAGAGAGAGAGGCAGAGACCTGCAGGGATTGTCAGCTGTTTAATATTTCAATTGGTTAAACAATGTTCGCTTATGTGCTTCCCGTTTCCCCTTTTCCCATTCCAGCCAAGGCCTCCAAAGTCATCCACTTGCGCAACATTCCAAACGAGTCCGGCGAGTCGGATGTGATTGCCCTGGGCCTTCCGTTCGGACGCGTGACCAACGTCCTGGTGCTCAAGGGCAAGAATCAGGCGTTCATCGAGATGGCCGACGAGATCTCCGCCACGTCAATGGTGTCCTGCTACACAGTCAATCCGCCCCAGATGCGCGGCCGCATGGTCTACGTGCAGTTCTCCAATCATCGTGAATTGAAGACGGACCAAAGCCACAATGTGAGTACAGCGAAAGCTAAAATATAAATAGAAAAGATACAAATTAATAGAATAATTGAATAGGTAATATGGCAAACTAGATCTTTATTAATTCATTACGGTTTTCCCCTGTTGTTTTTTGCTCTTCTAAAATCACATAATCGTTTTGGTTTAACTTCTCTTGAAGACTTTTTCCCCCGAAAACCGATATCTGCCTTCAGCACAACTTCCTGTCTTAAGTGTTATTAATGTGGCAATTAAGTTTTCGCCCGAAAAGGGGGAAACAAATGAAGCAACTGCGATTTATATGCAAATGTGGGTCGCCGGGAAGAACCCTCTGATTAATTACACTTTCTGGGCGACTTAAGCCCTTTCCCCGAAGAGAGAGATTTGGACCCATCATAAATGCACACAACCCGACACACACGCGACACTCAGGACTTGGGCAGGACATCTCTTTGTGGGTGCTTCTAAACCAATTTCTAATTTTAATTTCGTAAGCCACAAAGTCACTGGCAAAGTTTAAAAAGCTTTCAGATAAATACACATGGCCGCACACTACGAGCACACACACACTAACATTGTGGCACAAAAGCAATAGTAAAATGCATAGTTTTTGGGGTTTTGCGGACACGCACCCACACATCCAGGCAAGAGATATAGGATTCAGATACATAAATACAAATGAAACCACACGCATACCAAGGAGACAAACGAATCAGGAATGGAGATATGCCAGCTGCTTAGCTCCGAGTCAAAAGCATATTTTGATTACTTAAATGAAAGTGGAGGGGCGGGTGGGTGTGCTGCCTGGCAAGGGGAGAGGTAACCGCAACAGCAGCAGCAGCAGCAGCTACACCAACAGTAAGAGCAACAACAATTGGGCCAAAAGAAGGCCCAAAGCGAGCTTGTCACCTTTTGTGGGCTGTACGCCGGCACCTGACGGTCTGACGGTCTGAAAGTCTGCTGAAGGCTTCCGCTCACGGTGGTGCTGGTGGTGGTGGTGTTCGTGGTGGTGGTGGGGGTGGTGAGCCCAAAAGCAAACTACTTAAAAAGAGATCGCAACAGCAGCAACAACGAAAAAAGGTTAAGAGGCTGCAGCACTGGCAGCAGCACAAGGGCCAAAATGAAGTACACCAGTAGAAAAATAATTTAAAGAATTCAGATAAAGTAAAAATTAAGGATTAATTTTGTAAAATCTTTAAGAAAAATTGTTACAATTAAAATTAGAAAGGGTTTTAACCTTTAATTGATATTAAGGCTTCAAAAATTCAACCTATTCTCCATTAACATGATATTTATCTTTGAAGACCCTTTATAAAATCCTCTTATAATATACAATTTTTTTTTAAGTGTAGAGGCATAGGGTATGACTTGGCTGACACGGCAGCAACAATAGCAGGAGCAGCAGCAGCAGCAGAAGTAACAGGCAGCAGCACAAGCAGCTAGACCAAACAATACAGTTACATTTCACTGATTACCTTTTGGCTGTGGCCAGCACAGTGGGTGTGTGTTGTGTGTGTGTGTGTTGTGTGGGCAGATCTCTCTTGTTAACTACTAATCCTAGTAAAAGGCCTTGTTGTTGGCCCCACAGACGACAACGTGAGACAAGTCAGACGAGTGGAAAAGTCAACGCCGTTGCCGTTGCCGCTGCCTTCGTCATCTCTAGTGGAAAATCTCTTAAAATGCAGGGGAGTGTGTGTAATCTTGTGTGTGTGTATGTGATGCTGCCAACATATTTATACAATTTCTCATTTCATTCAGTTTTTTCTTTTCTGTGCGCCCCATGTCCATTGTGAAAATGTCTTGTCTTGGGTCCTTCTCCCTGTATGTTCCCGTCCCTTTGCAGCTGTCTTCATTGGCTTTTGTGTCTTCTTCTCGTCTGGCTCACCTGTGCCGCATTCAGTTGATTGTTTGGTGGTGTCCTGACTGTTCCTTTTATTTCTGCATTTTGCGTCATATTTCGCCGCCTGTCATTTGCTATTTGTTGTGTTGCTGCTGTCACTAGAGTTCCTGCTGCTCCCGATCCTGCTCCAGCTCCTGCTCCAGCTCCCGCTCCTATTCCCGTTGCTAGTGCAATGTGGCAAACTGAAGATAAGATGCTTAGCGAATTGTTGTCAGCTCCTTGAGAAAACTTAAGAAATCACATATGAGCGGGCACAAGAAGCTGGCGCTGATGTCGGAGAAATGTCAGGAGACTGTGGAGAGACACGAGAGAGACAGCGACAGCGACAACTCCTTCTTTCTTTTTTTTTTTTAATTCCCTCGTTAGTTGGGCATTTCCGTAAATACCAAATTTTCCCCAATTTCCTGTTTGGCGAGATGCTTTAAACTCGAACCGGAGAAGGGTTTGGGGGCAATGGAGAAAATCTATTTCATCTGCAAAAGGGGCGAGACGAGGCAGAGAGACAAATCCATTGCAGGGCCTTAGGGGATTTTAACCCCACGCACCTGAAGGCAAAAGCTGCGACGACAGGCAGCAACAGCAAATCAGCAATACAGGATTTCCAAATCATCTGCTTCCCTCTCAGAAACACACACGAATCTTATATTCAAGCACTGGGAAAAATGGGAAATAAGCTAGAAAGAATATATCTGAGAGTAGATCTAGTATCCTGTTTAAGCTCCTTTTTACAGTAAGAAATATCTAGGAATGTTGTGAATTGAATCTTCCAAATAAGATTTGAAATCCTTTGATATGAAATCAATGGATAATACAAAAAAAAAACCTATAATACTATTCCTGTAGTTTCGAACTTTCATACGAATTTCCTTTCACCCACTAAAAATGTTATATTTTGACATGATTTCTGAAGAATTATCCCCATTTCTGCTCCTTAAAAAGATATTTCCAATCTGTTAAGATTTAATTCTTAAAGTTCCTTCTCTCAGTGCACAAATGGAGACATCTAGTGGCACACACATGTGCGATTCCAACGGCTGAGTGATTGCAAGGTATAGAAAATAAAACAAATAGGATGAGGAGAGGGGAAACCCAAGCAACAGAAATGAAAAATCCCGTAGCATACTTTGCAGCAATCCCCACTCCAAGCAGCTCCGACATTTATGTTGGCAATTTGGCAGTCAACCGGCAACGTTGCCTTAGATATAGCTGTAGCTGTAGCTGTAGCTGTTGCTCCTGCGTAACAGGATTCTAATATGTCATGTCGCAGGGATGTCCTTTCACCTTTTGCCACAAGCAAAAGTAGCAACATCCTGCATCCTCCGCCTAGAACTCTCTGCGGAGCCCTCGGTCTCCGTTTCTATTCTCGCTGATGTCTTACTCTAGCAACTTGCGCTTCGACGACCCTTGACTAAGATGCCTGAAATGAAGATAAATGCACTGGCAAGTTCACGCGGTTACGACCGCAACGAGAGCTGCCCACAGAGCCACTCTGCTCCCCCTGCCCCTGCCCCCCACAGTTAAGTCCCCAGAAAACCCCCTTTCCCAGAGAAAAATCCCAACCCCAAAGGTCCGCAACTGGCATTGTTTAGTGGGTTTCAAATTTGACATGTGATTGTTCTCCGGCTGTGTGACTGTGCGTGTGTTCCTTTTGGGTACGACGGCAACGCATCTGTTGCCTGAGCTTTGTTTTCCGGATAATTTTGATAAATTAATTTTTGAGCCTGGTCTGTGGCCTGTTTTACGGCCAAAAAGGGTTGACAGCCACTTGGGGACGAGACCCGGCCGTTGCCAGAAAAAGAATTTGATTGAAATATAATTTCCCCCAACAATCCCTCGCCCCCCCAGTCTAATCTCCTGTGTAGCATTTGCCATTCCTCGGGCTTCATTAGATCCGCACAATTGATTAATCGCTGTATGAATGCCCAAGGAAGAGGTGCCTAGAGTCGGGAACAAGCTACTCCGGCATTCCGGCCTCCACAGGCGAGTCGAGTTGAGCCGCGCGTTCAAGTGCGAACAGCAAATTCAGGTAATCATCATAATTGGCAATCGGCGCCCAAAACAGCCAAACAGCCAAACAGCAGGCCCACCGGCAGAAGACAATCGACAATGGAACCGAGGCGAGTTCTCCGGTCGACTGCAGCTCATTGAATGCACTTTAAGTGGAGCACTTGGAGGAAAAAGAGGGTTATTCTTAGGGAATTCTAGGTACAAATCTTAATTAAAGCAGGATATTTTATTGCAAAACACTTGTAGCCTTATTCCCATTACATTCTTCCTAATGCCATACCTTTTCATACTGCAAACCTTTGTCCTTGCTCTTGATTTATCAATTTCTGGATTCATTTCCCTCAGTGCTTATTGCAAATGCATTTCCCCGACGCACGCTTGTTTGCATGTGTTTGCCGTTGTTGTGCGAATGCATGTGTGTTAACTCTTCTACTGTGTGTGTTTGCGGGCAGGTGCTGGCTTTCCCTTTAGTGATAAGGTTACCTTGTAATTAAATTAAATTGCCGACTACAGAGACAGGCCAGTGAAAGCTGCATTTTCCGGACGCCTCCTGTGGCAAGAACCAAACAACGGAGAGCGAACATCCAAACCGGAGAGAAAAACACAAAGTACACGAGCGAGCGAACGAACGGCCACAGGGGGAAACCCCCCTCACAGGTGACGGACAGCAATTGTCAATTAATGGGGCACAGACGTGAAAATAAGGCGGAAACACGAAGGAGGATTAATTTACAGGCCCCCCGTTTGACACCTGGCCAAAGGGGGAAACTAATACAAATGTCAAGCGATTAAGCCGCAGAAGGGATCAAGCTGATTAGCAAAGTCTTAGGCAGAGACGTCGCAGCGTCTATAAATAACACCGAAAGGGGATAAGAGTTGTACATTTGATTTGGTGTTAATAATATAAACCAGGCTCAGCGACACACACACAGACACACGGCCTGATGTGTTATTTAATTTGCTGCCTGGCCCAAAGACAGGCTGTCAATGCCTGTTTGGCGAAAAGCCCGAGGAGGAGGCGCGGAAAGGCGAGAACAGCGAGGAAAACGAGCTTATGGAGCCTTCACTTTCGGCACGCTATTTGTCTAACTCTCAGGGCTGTGCAGTTAAAGGATTTCGCCGAGGCAAATAACTTCACATATCCCCGAACTGAGCTATCTGCTGTTGCTCTCCTGCTCGATGTTTATTTTTCTATGCGATGTTTTTCTTTCCTGTTTTCTGTTTTCTGTTTTCCCATTTTATTTTCACGTTTACTTTGCCCCACGTCCGCGTCAGCCGTCGAAAGGAAAAGTAAGCTAATCTTATTGTTTTCCCAACAGCAACAGCAGGAGCAGCGTATGTGGCGCTGGCAGTGCTCCTCCTCCTGATCCTGATCCTTTGAGTTATGCGGATGCGAGTGTTTGCTTATACTTGCGCCGCGCCAAAGCTTTTTGCCATTTTGATTGGCGACGTGTTGAAAATGGATTTAAATTACATTGTTTCGCCAAGGACGTGCTAGCAAGCCAGGCAGGATAACAACTGCTGCAAAACCCCGAAAAACCGACAACCAACAACTGACAACTGACAACTTTATGTATGCACTGACTTTTCCAGCAGCTGTGTCAATATTTTCATTGTATTGATTAGTTTTGCATTACCGAAAAGTGGCCCCTTGCCTGCTGCAGGATAGGGAAGAGGGAAAGAGTTTCCCCTGTTTTCACAGGCGTATTGACTTATCCCTTTTTTGTTGGCCAGCGGATTTTGCTACTTTGCGTAACTCGTATTTATTTATGTGGGAATATGTTCGCCGAAAGGCTTTTAACACACCCCTTTGCGCGGTTTGCTATTTTTGCCTTGTGCATAAATAAGACAAATATGGTTTTGTCTTGTTTTTTGTGTGGCCAGAAACCGCAGTTCTTTTGCTGGCTTGGACTGACTTGGCTTTGGCTTGGCTTGACCGTAAAAGCCAGGCAGCAGGCAGCAGATAAACGACCCACAGCAAAGTAATACATAATCCGGGAGCTCAGCTTTAAAACTTAACTACACAAGTTCATAACTTGTAGTGGTAGTTGCCCCGAAAAACTTTTCCCCTGCAAGCTCCTTGGTTTTTTTGGTAGTACTAGCCATAGCCCCCTTACTTTCCCAACTTGGCCCGAACACTTAAGCCAGCTCTCGAAAAGGGGCGACGACACTTGAGTACTTCTTCTCCGCCTCCTTGAAAAAGGACCCACTCGCCTGCAGTTTAAAGTGTGCCTGTCAAGGAAAATGCTGGGGGGGAAAGGTACTCAGTGTGACATTGCAATGAAAATAAACTTCCTGCCTGCCAGAGAGGAGAAAAAAAGCTACAGGAGGGGAGGCAGCAGGAGCAGCAGCAGGACCAGGAGCCGGAGCTGCTATGAAATAAAAATATTTATGCAAAACCTTAAGTGAAAGCAGCGTCAATATTTTTTTGGCGCCTGTCGTTCTGCGGTTTCAGCCTTCAGCTTTTGCCTTTTGTCAGCCATTTTCCGGGTTTATTTCTTATGCAAAAACCGCATCAAAATTATAAAACAATTGCCGAGTTCTCTTTTCAGCTTGTTGAATATGGCAAAAGTTTTCAGAGCCAGCTCCTCCATGGTTTATGCCAGTGAATGCTCCTCTCAGAAAGAGTGAACACTGTATTAAATGAAATTCCTGAAGAGTGTTATGGATTTTATTAGAAATAATAGTAATAATAAGGAAAAATGTGAGCTATATGTATCTGCTTTTATTAATTAAATGTAGCTTTCTTATTTCCAATTTTCCTGTTAACTTTAATTCATTTCTCATTCATCAAGAACCTTTACTGTTCTTGAACAATCTTTAAAGTATTAAATTTGTTAAATACTTGTTGGTTTTCCACCATGTGTTGCCATCTAAAAGATTGTTTAAAGAATCTCCTGGATGCAGGATGCACTGCCACAGGAATCTCTGTTTAATGCATAATAGTTTTCCCCAAAAATCTATAAACTTTTCACAGCTAAAAGCTTGAGTTGGAGTTGGTGCAAAAAAAAAAACAGAAACTTGGGTAAAGTTTTCCGATTATGATTTAGCAAGTTGCTGCCGTTCGTATCCCCATGGTTTTCCCATCACAACGACGTTAGTTAAATGCTCCGGAGACGACACGTGTGTCCTTTGTCCAGATTTTCCCACTATCGATCGATAAATGTGCTTATCAGCAACTTTGTGGATAGTCTTTTTCGCTTATCAAAGCGCTTTTGGCTTATCAAATGTGGCCTTTATCGCGGCGAAGGTGAAGGGAAGAGCCACCAAAGCCATTCCATCGATATTAAATTATAACAATGTGGTGAGTGGTGCATGTGTGTGGGTCAACTATTGTATGCGGGGGTGTGTGCGGGGTGTTTGCATATCTAATCAGGCCACAACAACAATTCGGTATAGGGAGAGGGCGCACACAATTGACTCATTAACAGGCAAAACCGCGACAAGCAAAAGCCGAATACAAACACTCTCACACACACCCAGACATTCGTTATGTTTAATGATGTTGCCGGTTGTGGTGGTGGTCCCTGAACTTTAACCCTTCCCCAATGCCATTTCTCACCATGTGTCCTGCAAGGATAATTAGAATGGCTTAGCCTAATATGCGTGCAAGTGCTCCCAAAGTTGGGTTTGGCTTTGGTCTCTGCAAAGCGACAATGGTCCTTTATTACACTGCGGGGAAAGGGAAGCCACTTATTAATTAAATAAATAGGAAATATTAGAGGAAATGTCTGCTAGGTTTCCCTTTAAATTTCATAGTTTTACGTAATAATTGTTCAAAACTTTCCACTGACTTTATATTCAATTATTTCCGTGTTGGATCCCTCTTTAATCCTTCCTCTCAGTGACAAGTCCCTGCATAAACAGGTAACTAGTTTCGCTTTGCTTAGTTAAACTCTGTGAAGTTGTCAGGGCAAAGTTATGCACAATTATCAAAGTGCTTAAACGCCTGCCAATTGGCCACTTGACAGGCAGTTAATGTTGACCAACTTACTTACTGTTTAAACAACAACAGCAAATCCCCAGCCCAAAGGACAGCATGAGTAATAGATGGGCCAAGGCAAGCGCTTGCCAACAATTACATTACAATTTTTACACAATCAACGTCATCGTCATCATAATAATCAGGCAAAGTGAAGTATCAAATTACGCGCTGGCAGAGGGAAAGCGAAGAGGAAAAAGGGAATGGAAACCCACTGATGGCATCCCACAGGCATCTCGAGCCGGAATGGCAATCGAAGATGAAGCAGCCGCATCATCATGCCCCATGCCCCATGCCCCATGCCCATTCCCATGATATATATCTAGTGTTAGCAGGGGATAGTACATCCCACATACGCCCCGTCGTCTAGCACACGCACACACACACACACCGCGTCTCGTCGGCACTCTCTGGCAATTCTAATCAATTTTTATTATTTTTACAAACTTTGGCAGCCAGCCGAAGGAGCTCACGTCGACCTGCTCTTTGTTTCGAATGGTAGCGGAATTTATCTAGGCAGAAACAAATAGCACGCCTGGGGAGGACTTTTCCCGAGAACTTTTCTCACCACCCATCCTGTTGCGCTGACAAACGCACAACCAAAAAAAAAACGAACAGAAAATAAAATAAAATAGAACGCGCAGGCACAGGATAATATCGGGGATGCCAAGGAAATCGTAGGAAAAATCAGAGGAACATCGAGGACGGGGGGCAGGTGGGCCCGTGGCCATGGGCGATCGAATGTGTTTACGTTATGATTTTCGAAATCAAAATTCAGCACGAATAGGAATAAATTTACTTCCGAATGTCATTAAATTGTTTTCCGATAGAACGTGTATATTTCACGCAAGAAGTTTTTTGTTGCTCACTGAGAGGAGGCGGCGGCCCATTCTGGGCCCCGTATCTAGCATCCGCTGTCCCTGTCATTGGCAGACTCTAAGAGCAAGGGAAAAGGAGATGGTTTTTGCTCCTTCCTCGCTTCCTTTTATTATTACGATACTTGATATTATTGATTTTGATTGAGATTTATGTCGGCGGCCACGCAGGAGGATATCCCCTGTCTGCCGTGCAAACGTTTAGCATATTTCTGCACTCGAAAATTTATTTTTATTTTAATTTATTTAAAGTTAATAATTGAGTAAAGAACAAATAGATAAATTCAGTCACTTGCATTTGGAAAATGTGTTCTCAAATCTTTTTAAGACCCCTCTAAAATATCTGTTATTTAATTTTAATTTTTTTACATTTATAATTTAATAGGAAACCTGAAAAGCTTTCCTCCCAGTGCAGCCTTTCTTGTTATTTTTTTCTTGTGTAAATAACTTGCCCAGCTGCATAAATTTTGTGCACTGCCAGAGCTTCGCTTCGCCATGATTAATGCGCAAAAGTTTGCGCCTTTAACTAATAAAAGTTTCCGTCAGTAAATTGACTCACCATCTAATTTTGTTCCTCTTTTTATATATTTCTTACAGAATTCGGTTGTCCAGAGCGACTACCGCATCCAGTCGCCGGCGGGCGGCTCCCCGCTGCCCTTGGGCGCCGCCAATGCGACCAGCAACAACGCCAACAGCTCCGGCGATAGCAACAGCAGTGCCGTGGCCATTTTGCAGAACAACACCAGTGCCGTGAATGCGGCCGGGAACAACACCAACTCGGCCGGAGGACCCAACACCGTGCTGCGTGTGATTGTCGAGTCGCTGATGTATCCCGTGTCGCTGGACATACTGCATCAGATCTTCCAGCGTTACGGCAAGGTCCTCAAGATCGTCACCTTCACCAAGAACAATTCATTCCAGGTAGGGTTTAAAGACTATATTACTAGCTAAACTCTGTTAATCACTGCTTCTCCTTGTCCGCTCTGCAGGCCCTCATCCAGTATCCGGATGCCAACTCGGCCCAGCATGCCAAGTCCCTGCTGGACGGGCAGAACATCTACAACGGCTGCTGCACGCTGCGAATTGACAACAGCAAGCTGACTGCGCTGAATGTGAAGTACAACAATGACAAGTCGCGGGACTTTACGAACCCCGCGCTGCCCCCGGGCGAGCCCGGTGTGGATCTCATGCCCACCGCCGGCGGACTGATGAACACCAACGATCTGCTACTGATCGCCGCCCGTCAAAGGCCCTCCCTTACAGGTGATAAAATAGGTAACACAAACGGAACATTTTCCCGATTTTTCATTTATGTTTTTTCTACGCTTCGAGTTGCTAAAAAAGAAACAACACACAGCCACACGCTTACTAAAACTATACAAATCCAAACGAGTAATTACACCTGAAGAAAATTCGTAGCTATGCTTTGTTTTCACTATTTTTTGCCTTTACACCTGCTATCGATTCGTATTACGAGCTTAAGTGGCATGCAACTAATCAGGATAACGCATGGCACTGGCGACAAGCGACTAACTTTGATTAATTGGATTGATTTCAGTCAACGGCCTGGGTGCCCCCGGAGTCCTGCCGCCGTTCGCCCTGGGCCTGGGCACTCCGCTGACCGGAGGATACAGCAACGCCCTGCCCAATCTGACCGCCTTCTCGCTGGCCAACAGTGGCGCCCTGCAGACCGCCGCTCCCGCCATGCGCGGATACTCGAATGTTCTGCTCGTCTCGAATTTAAATGAGGAGGTAAGTGTCCCTGTTTCGGAGCCTTAAGGTTGAAGGATATATGCCTTAGCAGGTCAAGTTTGTAGCTCTTACACGACTGAGATAGATATTTTAAATATAATTCACTTGTTGGGACATCAAAGTACTATTTAAGCCGATAATTTTAATTCCGATTAATTATTAAATATTTTTATATGATTTTCCATAGAAATTTTAATATTAATCAAGGCAAATATGTCCCTCTCAATATATTTACTCACTAAATATTTGATTTTTGTTGGCAATATTAAAATATGTTCCTGTGAAAAGCCCCTACTGTAAGCCCTTAAGCAATAATTACATATAAATGAAATATATTAAAATATATATATTAAACGGAATGAAGGTTAAAAAAGTGACCCTTTCAAACATTTTTTACAACAATCTGTATCACGATTAACCAAAGGATTTCAATTAGTTAACATTCCGTATTTGTCCACATTTTTTCCTAGAAGTTTTCATTTGCCATTCTGTTTTTTTTTTTTGTTTTAAGCAAACAAATATCTGACAATGTTACCTTGATTTTACATTTATTTACCATCAAACGGAATACTTTATTATATTTGTACTCGTATATATATTATGTGTGTAGTGAATCGGGGAATATGTTCCCCAATCTCCCTCCTCCTACGCCTACGCCTCCGGCTCTACCTTTACCTCTCGCTCTGTTTCCCAGCCAGATTTATCATCTCTGTTCATTTATTTCTCTGTTTAACCTTTGTTTTATTTTATTATTTGTAAAACATCTGAAACGAAACTCTCGCTAACTGACGACAAACTCTATTTTCTCTTTTTCTCTGTAGATGGTCACGCCTGATGCTCTCTTTACCCTCTTTGGTACGTCTGCACAACCGAATTGCTACTACTCTATTAAATGCCAGTATTTTCCAATTTTATTTTTGATTGTTGTCCCGCTCGGGCAAGGGTAGACCCAAGGACCTTGGTTAAATTCGCAGATGGAGATATCCTTGAGCTCCCTACTAAACTCTGTGGCTATCTCTGCCTCAAGTCTTGAAAGTATAAAGCGAATTCCCCATTGTCCTGTCTAGCTTTGGCCAGTCACAACATGTCCCACATATATATATTTACACTCCTTGAACAATTTATAAGTAGTTTACTTGATTATTCATTGAATTTACACTGTACGAATCGAACGAGGCCAGCTCTGGGTCCCCATGTATCCCTTTTCTCTCTCCTGTTTTTTGCTACTTTTTGTTTTTACGTTTGTTGGTACTTCCGGGGCTTTGGCATTTACGCCATTTACGTGCAATCAGCAAAAGTGCCATGAATTATTTATGCACTTCGGGGTGCCTGCCTGTGCCTCTGTCCCTGCCGGTGGGTTAAACAAAGCAATAGCTGACAAAAATGCGGCACAAACTGTTTAAAATATTGAAAAAGCCTTAAAAAAAAAACAAGACAAAAAGCCAGCTCAGGACACCGCTAGGAATTTGTGTATGCAGCATCCGTTTGGTAGTTTGCACATAAAATGCATCCGCCATGTGGGAAATATAAAACGGGAGAGCCATCAACCCAAGGCTGTAAAACTTTGGACCAATAGTTTTCCTATAGCCCAACCTAACGCTCACCCTCTTTGGCTCTGGCTTAAGCGATCCTGTAACCCCGTGGGAGTACATAAATTTCGAGGGCAGCTCCGATCAGGACATGAAATCCATTTAAATGGCTTCCCCGTAGCCAGAGACGAAGCCAAAGCCTGAACCTTCAGCAAATGGCTTTCTAATGGCTTTCCATCAGCCGGCTTTTGCAATGGAAATTGAAATAGAAATAGCAATAGAAATAGAAACCGTCCTGGGTTATATCCATTTATCCTGTCATAAGTTCTGCTTACAAATTGTAAAACAATGAATATGAGAATGTACGTACGTACGTACGTATCGTACATATATTAAAAACATGTAGCAAGGGCAACTGGCAACAAGTGAGACCGCACTCAGGACTCGCTGCAGCAGTCCTTGTACCTACATCCTGTTGCTCCTTCTGCTGTCTGTGTGAAATTACATGAATTAAGTGTGTGCTCGTGGCCGGGCTTCCATTGTTGGGATCCCGCACCACCGCCGTGTGAGGCGTGAGGGTGTGAGTGTCTATGGACTCAGCCAGGACTAAAATGCATGCACAAAACACATGCTTTAACATGTGCTCATCCTGCCACACACACACACTCGCTCGCAGGCGGCACAAAAGATTGAGTGCGGAAGTGCATAGCTATAAAAATGTCCATTTATTTAGTTATCATTGCGCTTGTTGCTGTCGCCCATTGTTGCTTTTGCTGTTGCTTTGCTTAAGTGTGTGTCCACTGAGCGAAAAAGTAGGGTATCTTAAAGATTAAGGAAGTCTACACGGGGTGATGATATATTTTAAGGGACACGTGATTGAAACAAAGCACTTTTAAACAAAGGTACATTTATTAATCATATTTGTAGCTTAAAAGGAAAGTATTTTAATAAGAGATTTTTAATTTAACGTAAATATATTTAATTTGTAAATATTCTTTTATGTCATTTATAAAAGGGAAAAGTGAGTTTAAGTATCATGTTTATACTTCAAATATTCAATTGGAATATTAGTAATGTTAGCTATTCTTTTGATATTTCTGAAAACCTCTTTAAAGTTAACTATTTCTCACCGTGCATTTTGTGTGGTTTTTTGCCCATTCTCGCTGGCTTTCTTTCACTCTATAATACACACATATATATACAGTGTGTGCACCTTTTTGTGGCACACACACACACAGGGCCAACAGCCATGATCATTGTGTAGTTTTTGCTGGCTCTTACAATTGAAATAAAATTTACTTGTGACTTTTCGTAGCTCGTTGGCTTGGTTAGCCGCCGGTTGGTTGGTTTCTCGAATGGAAAGGAGGAGCAGGAGCTGGAGCAGGAGCTGGAGCTGGCGCAAGGATTGTATCTCCTTGCTAGTTTTTCGTCGCAGCCGTCTGTCGCCTGTCGTCTGTTTGCCAAATGAATTTAACTAACTTTGTAAAGTTAATGGGGTTTGCTGTTTGAATTGCTGTCCCCGGCATCCTGCTCCTTGCCTGTGCCCTGTGTGTAGTTTATTATTTTATGGGATTCCCAGTTGACTTTTCACTTGCGCTGCATTTCTCCATTTCTCCGTTTGGCTTGCTCCATTATGTACTTGATTTAATTACCAAAACACATCGATTGAGCAAGTTTTTGTCCGGCAAACAAGCATGTGTGGCGCATAATTGCAGCATAATGGATTTTGGTTGCCACACAAAACTCACACAGAGAGAGAGAGAACTCGGAGTTTCCAGTTCCCTTTACCTTTAGATACAATCTATAGTGATTTTTTGTCCCGTGTGTGTGTGTGCTCCCCCTCTCTCTCTCTCGCCCCTCTGGTGACACAAAACGGTTTGTTTGTGGCCAGAATCCCCCTTTGTTTGCATGCAAATGCATTTAATTTGAGTTTAAATACCCAAATATAAACTTTTGCCAAACAAACGAAACGAAACGAAATGGAGAGGTGCGGTGAGCCAGGCAGAAACAGGGGGTTAAGCCGCTTGAACTTAACCCTTGTGTGCGGTTGCTGCCTTTGATTTATATTTACAAATTGCACTCTGCATTCTGTCAGCAGCAGCAGTTCGGGTAAGAGGGCTTATCGCTCAAAGTAAACAAAACTGTTGCCGAACGTATTAATTGCTTAAAAATTGTTGCTGTTTGTGGGGGATTTGTGCAACAGCAGCACCAGCAGCAGCAGCACCGAGGGAAAGTGGCCTGGGGAAAATCCAGGGAAAATCCGATCAGTGCTGCAACAGCTAAAGTTACGGCTTGGCAGCTGACTGCCTTCCTGCACTGCTAATAAAGCTTAGATTGCTGATTAAACGCTCCGAAGGACTCAGAGGGCCAAAGTGGAGAAGCGTCAAAGTAGGAAACTCTGGCTCCTTCTCCTCCTCCTCATCCTCTTAGTCCTCGGATACCCCATACGCCCCGTTGCACGCAGACAGACGACGGAGAGATGTCGATAAGTCGAACGTTAAGCGTATTATTATTGGGGTGCCAATAGATTTAGATAAACTCGATGGGAGCCAAGCCAGCCAGCGTGTAATTGACGGCCAGAGACTCTCTTCTAGCGACTAGCGACTTGCGACTTGCGACTTGCAACTTCCGACGGGCAATCAGCCAAATGGCAGGCTAAAATTTTATGTAATAACCTTTTGAATTTCCAAGTAGCTCTAAGCAGACAGCGGACAGACAGAAGCAGCGCCAATGACACTTAAACGACAAAAATAACTACACTTTGGGAAAATCAGCCAAAGATCTTAAGTATTTCCAGAGTGTTTATAATTTTTTACACCTTTTAGTGAGCTTGTGAAGCACTTAAATAGCTTAGATAGCATTTAATCTATAGGAATATAAATTCTTGTAATATGAAATAGAAATTCCACTTCAAATTCAATGCTATTCGGCCAGTGTAGCTAGCTTAGAAGTGGTAAGCGAATGGCAAACCGGCAAATGGCATAACGGCTGCTTTTGTTATGTTAATGGCAACACGCAACAAGGACACGTAACAACAATTTCCATGTGAGGCGGGGCCACCTTTTGCCTAGATGGCGGTGAATTTAGCACTTCAAAGGGTCGGGGTCAAAGGGCGCGACCAGGATCAGGACCGAGACTCTATGCGGTTCGCTGCCTGCGCTTACCTGAACGCCCGCCCGCGTGTGTTTGCATATCAAATAATAAAAGTGGCAAGCTCGGCGCAACGCCAAGTCAGAGACAACAAACACCGAACGCACTTCAAACGCGTTTGGGATTGATCTAGCCGGAAAAAAACAGCAGCAGCAGAAAATCGGCAACAAAAAGGCCAAAACCCTGGAAAAGTTGGAGAGGAAAAAAACCCTTTTCAGGCGCCGGCGGTAGGCAGTTAGACATTTTATTAGTTTTGACAGCGCTTTGTTCGTCCTGCCAGAGAGGACTCAATTGAAAGGACCTAAAGGCCCCACTTCTGGGGCATGCTGCTCTCCAGACACTTGACACATGCCGCTTAGCCTGTCAAGCATTCAATAAGGTCCTTGAAGGCCCAGGAAAATCACCCCAATCTAGGCCGAAACAACAACACCCTGCTCTCTCCCTACCCCCCAATCGAAGGCTGGGATTGAGTTGCCCTTTGCATAACAATAAAAGAAAACTTAATCAGTCTGCAAATCGTCTGGGAAACACAACCCATAACACCCATCGCATCGCATATGCCATTGTAATCCGCTTATGTAATTGTAATGGCGTGATAAAAATTTATATCACTGCCGAAAATATTGTCGGAACGTGTTTAATTGAATTTTTATGCGTTTAGAGGGAGATCCGGCGTCGTCGCAGCGCTGCTCGGCTTGGCTTTGTGCGAAATAATTTCATAAAATTTTATGCGCTACATGTTGCGGCAGTACAGAGCGCACAGAGCAATGCAATTTGATAAAGTGCCCTCCCCTCCGCCCTGAACACACAAAATTTAAATCCAATGTGCAAATAATATCAATGAATTTTTCATAAACGCTGCAAATCGCTTTCACAGCTCCAACGCGCGTTCGGAATGTGATTAAATGGAAGTCGCAGTGAATCGAAACTGTCGATTCAAATTCTAAATTCAAGCGGTGGCGGCGACGGCGGCAGGTGAAAAATTTAAGAGGCGAAAAAACTTTACAGCCGGGCGCCGCATAATTCTTCATCTGGAATATGCCCGAGCACACGACTAATGGGCCATCGGGGAATCCCGGGCTCATGTCTGCATACGTTAGTGTCGCTAAGCCAGAAAAATATATACAAAAAAGAGGGCAAAAGTACGGAGAAACTGCTTCTCCGATAATAAATTATTATCAAGTCTGTCGGCGAAAGAGTCTGGGAATACTACGCCGAAGCTAAAGAAGCCTGTGGTCGGGCGCACTTTGCATGGCAACCGTATTGCTCATACGCCCCGTTGCATGCCAATGCCAAACTTCAGGTTATGCTGGCACTCAATACGCTCCACTGCCAATGCCTGCAGATGTGGCTGTCTGCCGCTCTAGTTTTGCCTCTGCCACAGCTTCTGCTGCAATTGTAGCTGGCAAAAACCGAAAAACGAAACGAAATTGGCCGGCATTTTGGCATAAGTCAAGTCGCCGTCCGGCGGATAACTGGTAACAGAGGGAGTCAGTCAGTCAGGTGGCCAGTCGTCTGTATAAAATGGATTTACTGCCAACTGTTGAACTGTGTGCTCTGTGTCCTGGGTGGGTGAGTGTGCGAGCGAACGCTATCCTCTGCTCCTGCTCCTCCCGAATCCTTCTCGTACTATTTACTACCTGCATTTCCATTGCTACTTTTGTAACTTGTTAGCGCACCGCTCGCTTCGCTACGCTCCGAGTGGCTGGCATGGCCCTCACTTTTATGGCCACACAGCTTCCTAAGTTGGGGTGCACGGCAAGAAATGAAAATGGGTATAAAGTAGCCATTAGAAATAATTAAAAATTAAATTAGGGCAGAATAAGGAGCAAAGGAGCATCCGAATAAACTTGAAACCAAGTAAAACTATCAAGATTGCGTATACAAAATTTATTTGAATTTATTTCTGTATTCCTATCACTTTATATTTTAATATATCTTAAATTTAAATCATTTCCGAGGCGCCTTCCAAGCTCACCTTGGATCTACCTGCATTTCGACCAGAGTAAATTGATTTAAATGCTTAAGCAGGACTTTACCTTCAGTGTATATTCCCTCTTTTACTTATTGTACAAGCAAGGTGTGTATGTGTGTGTGTGGCTGGGAAGTAGTTGAAAATTTACTTTGCGCATTATTCGATTTGTTGTCTTGGGCAGAGGACTGCACTTTACATTGTTTGCTTTGGGGTCCGACCCGGAGTCGGAGTCGGAGTCGGACTGTAGCCATTGCCCTTTGGCCACCAACTCGAGCGGCAACTATTTTTTATGCTCGATGGCAATTTGCGCCCAGCTTCAAATTTGCCGCTGATTGGCTGCACAAGTCACCCAAGGACCCCGAGCACAAGGACCTTCGGGCAGCTGTCAAAGCAAAGGGTCCACTGACCGCCCGGATGTCCACTTAAATTCTTAAAGCCATCTGCCAGACTTAATGCACTCCTTGCAGCTGAGTCCTGGCTCTGGCTTAATATTGCATAGTTTGCGGGACGCCAGTAAAGCCATAAAATACAATTCAATAACGCGTCCTGCGAAGCCGCCGCCGGCAGCGCCGCCAAAAAGTTGCACACCTTGTCTGACAGCTGTAACATCCGTGGCCTTAAAACCCCGGAAAGGTGGCTTCTCCTCCAGCCTTTAGCTGGCCCTGCAACGAATCCTTAGCCGGAGTTCGAATTGAAGCTCGTAAAAAATAGCGAAGGAAACTTATTGAGCCAGTTATGAGTTTCTTCGTACATGATACTAACGGCTTGGCCCGCGGCAATAATGCGAGTGCCTGGCTGCCCCGGATCCTCTGGGCAAGAAGGACCAAGGAGGTGGCGTGGGAGAGCCAGCAAAAGGATATATCTCGCGTACATGTTATGGCTTTTTGGTGGGGTGTAAAACTTTTCCAACGGCCTCCATAAACCGCTGCGAGCTGTCCGAAAATGCAAGCTGCAAGTCGCGAGGAGCTGAAGGAGCAGGATGAAGCTTTATGCCGCACTTTGTCCAGGTGCGAGCTTAACGTAGAGAGATGGTTGAACTTGGACAATATATTAATAAAATATGTATGTTATGGTAAGCAGGGATATCAATTAAAGGAAAAAGAGATTTAGTACCTTATATAGCTACGACATTATAATTAAATAACGACGGGATCCTACTTATAAAATATAAAAAAAAAATAAAATTCTATTTAGTAAAAGCATAATAATTAAAAAACAGAGAAATGCTTATATTTATACATTATTATAGTACACTTTTAAAAGGTTCCTCTAAAGATTCTCTCCGTATAAAGTATCAAATCCTGGTAGATCCTTATTAGTTGTCCCCGCTGGCCTTGCCTCGATTCGTACACCCAATACCCGAACTTGTATAACTTTACTGGCAACAACGCTGGGAAATTAGAGCCCAGTGGCAGCGAAAACTCTCGTATACTCATAATCCTCAACTGTTCTCCATTTTCCACCTCTTTTCTCTCTCGTCCTTTTCGAAAACGCAGGTGTATACGGCGATGTGCAACGTGTAAAGATCCTGTACAACAAGAAGGACTCGGCACTCATACAGATGGCGGAGCCCCAGCAAGCTTATTTGGGTAAGTCAAACTCAAACAAAACGCACTTTCACCCCGGAAAACCGGGGGGAAAAACACACACACCTACAATGCAGACACTGCAGACACCCATAGCGCAAGGGAAGTAATGAAAAATCGCAGGCTGCAAGTCCTGGACAGAGCGAACAACAACAAAAAAAAACAAAAAAAAGAGCAGCAACTGCAATTTGCAGCTTGTTTAAAATTAAAATTCCAGCAACATGAAATTCCAAACGGTGGTGCATTCCTTTGGCAACCGTAACCGTTCCCGTTGCAGCAAACAAAATGTATTAATAATAAAAATTGTTAAGGCAAAGCGGGGGGATGGGAACGGTACAGGGAAGAACGGGAGTGCCGGCATAAATGAAATTTTATAAGCGCTTTATTACCAGAGGCGCAACACCTGGTCCAGTTTTCCAACCATTTTCCGACCAACAAAGGCAGAGCAGCAACAGCAGCAGCAGCAGCAGCAGCACGACGGGACATGCCAATCATTTTATTGCATTTATTTGTGTGCACTTTGGCATTGTCAGGCAAGAAGGCCACCTCCTCGCACCTCTTCGCATTAAGCGAAATGAAAATTGTCGCGTTAAGAGCAGCCAACCGACGTGCCAAATTCCACTTTATTACAAAAACAGCAAGGCGATCGGTACGCCCGACAGCCGCCGACAGCGACACCTTTTTCAATTTTCATTTCGATTTGGTTTTATTCCATTTAACACGCCAACTATACTATATATATGTCCGTATATATATCCGAGCGGGGGCGATTCCTTCACTCTCTCTGTGTGTTTTTACACCGGTCAGAGCGGCGTCAGCACTCATTGTTCCCACTCAGCGGGCTCGCGCTTCCTTCATTTGTGCGTTTTTATTCGCAATTCGATGGAAAAATAACTCAAAAGCTGTCAAAGTGCAGCGGCCTTGCTGGATGGCGCTTAATTGAAAAGGAGAGCAGCGTGAAAATTCCCCGATTGTTTTTCTTATCCTTTGACTGAGTTCTTAACAACTGTGCGTCCTTCGAGTTTTTTTATATTAGTAATAAGTTGATAAAAAATTTATTAAAAATGCTTAAGAAGAATTCTTTTTAAAGATTTCCTAAATACTTTTATTTAGAGCAGAAAATTAAATCAAGAATATAACTTTATCCTTGATTCCTTCGAAATCGGATTTCTTTGCTTTAAAAAAAAAAAAAAAACAACACCGTAAACCCCTTATATTAATTATAAAATATTATTTCGAAAATCTCCCCACACAGCCCCATTAAAGGCCAGGAGTTTCAAGCATAATTATCATTTATTTCCCATGCCATAAATATTAAGTGGCTACCAAAGAGTTATTAGCTGCTTATGACCAATGAAAGCACATTGTGCCGAGCTCTCGGAAAATCTGGTTGGACAAACGGGCGCCATTGGAGCGCGTTAATCGTTCGCACATGTAATTTATCAATTATATTTTCCGTCACGATTCCATGACACATTCCCACACGAGAGCGCGGCCAGCCAGCGCCACACCGCTCCGCTCGGCTGTTGTTAATAAAGTTTAAATATATTTAATCTGTTCAATAAATGCAATGGTCGATCGCAGCGGAAATTGCCAGCAAATTGTGCGCGTCTGGAAAAGCGTAAGCTACTGCATAATGAATGCCATCAACTGTTTATTGATTTAAATAAAAAGGAAATAAGTGCAGGTCGTCGCGCACATAAGTAATGTCTGCAGGGTATTCGCCATTCCGCAGACCTTGCGGCCCTCGTCACCTCTCGTGGCCTCAATTTTCCTTTTATTTTCATTTATTTAATTTCGCCGTTAAAGTATGCTTTGTCCCTGTGCTTAATTAATATTTTAATTATAATTATGTAAACATGCATATTCGCTGCTTCCTGCAGTGCCAGCCGATGCGATGTGCCTTGCTCTCCTTTCTGTTGGCGCTGCTCGAAAGCATTCCCACTTTGAGATTCTCTTAATTAATTGTGCTGACAGTGGGGGAAGAAAAGTTTGTCTGAGGAAAAGCAACCTAATCAGCGGGAGCTCTTGAAAATGCATGGGTTCATTTCAAAAGCATTTCGGCATATTTCTGTCCCCCCTTAATATTGTGAGTGTGTGTGTGCCGCTGACAGCCAACTTATTTTCGGTGGCGTATACGCAATGCGCTGTGTTAATTGAATTCGTCCGAAAAATTGACAGCATTCCGCGGGCCACAAAATACCGACCCCATTGATTTGGGCAAACTGCAGTTGATAAAACTATTGTGCGGCATTTCACGCAAATGAAACCGACAAAACCAAAGCCAGTCAACTGTTTGACCAAACAAGCAAATTATAGAAGAGCGAGGAAGTCGACAACGTCCCTTCCGCTGCTAACGAAACAAGAGAAGAGAGAGAGGGGGGTCTGGGGCCTGGGGCTGGTGGAAATTCGAGCCAACTGCCCCGGGACATGTGAAAATATTAATGGGCATGCGGCAGCATATAGACTACTAATGTGCCGCAAGGGCTGCCAAATGGCAAACACTTCCGCTGCTTCACCAAGCCCTGGCTACACTATAACAAAATGTACCTACACTTGGGATTTCTTAGAGAAAATCTATTGTTTTCATATTTCTGCTTAAAGCTTAAATAGAAAATTCATAGAATTTAATTAAGAGCTTCCTCAAATCTCGAACATTCGTAGAAACACTCAATTTAAAGCAGACCATTTATAATGATCCCTATTGTTTGAGTTCTTGAGAATATTAATTAGGATTATGTACGAAATTTCCAAAGAACTCGAAACAAAATTCTATGGGAATTGCCACCCTTTGTGCAATAGAATTCCCCCTCCAATTTCCTCGAGTGTATCCCAGCTACCTGGACACCAGGTAACAAGTCTGAAATGGTAGCTCTGTTTGGGGCAGGAGTGCGCACTTATGCACTCATAAAATATTAACAAATTCATTCGTTACTTTGCCCAAAACTCTCCGCCAACAAACAAAGACGATTACCGAACAAGGAGCAAGGAAGGCAGGAAACAGAATGCGGGAGGAGCAGGATACACAGAGGGCAGCCAGGAATCGCCAGAAATCAAGAGCAAGGGGCGGGCTGCAGGACAAGGAGCAGCAGCTGTCCAGGGTCACCAACTCACCCCATGCATACGAAAGTGTCTCGTAAGGTGGTGTGCGTTATGGCGGGGGCCACACACAAAATACGGCTACAATTGCACACTCAGCATACGAATTACAGCGTAAAGGCGCAAAAAACTTTTCTCTTTCCATTTTTCTTTTTTTTTTTTTTTTTGTAAGTGAAGTCAACGGAAAATGTGGCCGTAGAGGAGGGGGTGGGAAAGGCCTGGGAAAAGCGATGAGAATCGGATGCCAGAATGGACACCCAACTTTCGGGGGGCCGAAACAAACTGCGACAGCAATCAGAGGGCGCTGAGCTGGGAAATAGACAAAAACACACAATGAAAAAACAATAAGCAATACACGGAAATAAAATTTGTTGTCTAGTTTCCAAGAGAAATATCTGAAAATTGCTTAAAATATATTCAATTGCATGTATGCTTGTATTTATTATAGATTTATAATTGAACTGAAATTTTTGTTTAAGTCGAAACTTATTTATTTTGGTCTCTATTTTTTCATATAATATTCTTTCCGTTTACTTTATAAGCTGCCGGTCAGTTTAAGGTGTGTGTATTATAATGGAGCATTTGTTGGCTGGCAACTGGGAATCAGTGTCCGAATCCGAATCAGAATTGGAATGGAGGCCAGAGTGTCCGTGGGAAGTGGGAGTGCTAGGCTGGGCGGGATTAAGTTTTTGTGCAACTTATTACCAACTATGGACAGAGGCAGACACAGACGTAGACACAATCCCGCCCGTAGATACTGTCCAATTTATAGGCACACTCACAGCTGTGCGTGCCGTCTGCGTGTAGTTTCCCCTCTCTTTTTCGTTTGGCAAATAAATTTCCTGCTTCCTGCCGAACAAATTACTACAAAATATTTTGCATAAGCGTACGCATAAAGGCATTTGCAATAAAAACAAACAAACTTGGGCAAACACAGCGTACGGCAGGCAGCACTGGCAGCATTCTATTGCCGTATATATATTATGGTCGATTACGCATACGCCATGTGTGCCAGTGTACTGACACTGTGTGTGCGTGCGGGTGTGCTGGGAAATATAGAGTTTAGTGAAAGTTTTCGCCTGGAAACTGGACTTCTCGGGCTGTGGACTTTGGGTTGACAATGCTAAGTGACTGTTTGAATGACTTGGCGACCGGCACTCCGATTTTGGCCACAATTAATTACGGATACGGAGAGTCGAGGATGTTTTGCATAGTTTACGAGCCAGAGATAATAAAGTGTCTGGCCGGGGCGGGCCGTAGATCATAGTCAAGGCATTGCCGGACATTAATCGTTCAAATCGTGAAAGTTACAGCTAACTTGAAGCCACTCACCTGAGCCTTGGACCACACCTTCGTTCACAGTTCCTCTTTGAGGCAGAGTAGAGTGTGAGTTTGGAGTATTTTCTGAGTGGGGTCTGGGTCTTTGCCTCCATCTCCATCTCCATCTCCCCAGTGAATGGTGCTTAAAAGTCTTAAGCGCAGAACTTCATGCATAAAACAGGGCAAACCCTCAAAAGCCTCCTCATCTCCGAGTCATTTCACTTACTTTTTGTGGTCCCCTCCAACTCTTTGTCTCTGTTTTCCCCTCCCTTTTTAATGTTTTTGTTAGTTAATAATGATTTGTTGTTGGTCAGCCTTAGCCTCAGCTTCGTAATTAAAAGTTTAAGATATTTTTTGGGCAGCAGCTGCAGCAGCACTCGAGGGTTGTGCAGGCAAAAGTACCCTTTCCATTTTCTGCCTCGGCACATTAATCTTTATTACAAGTGTTTTGTCATACAGCGAGTCCTCAAAAAAAAAAAAAAGAACAACAACTGAACAACTTGGAAGGGAAAGGATGTTTAGGCCATATGAGCAACCGGCTTTGTCACTGCTGGCGTCGCTCTTCTCTCCTTTTATTTTACAATTTATTATATTCCCGGGTTCGGTTTGGTCTTATTTTTTCTGTAAAATCATTTAATCCATTAGGCAAACAATAAACGGCTGAGTAAGCATATTGCCTCACAATAGAACACTGGCGAGCAGCAGTGATAAAATGTAATGTAATTTATTAATATAATGCACAACATGAGAATTGGGAAATGTTTCGGACCTAAGCCTTTGGATGACGAGGCAGAAAGATCCCTCTCTCTGGAAATTAAATAAAAAAACGTAATCGAAACTTAAATCGAAATGANAACCGATCGGAAAATTTTGAGAAAAAAATCTAACTAAGCAAATTTTCCGCATATTTTCATAAAATTTAAGACATGGCCATTTTTTATTTTTTCAGAATTTCGGTTTTAATTTTATCAAAATCGGACCACTATATCATATAGCTGCCATAGGAATATATATATCTGTTTGCCTTTGTTGCTTGCAACATTTTTCGCCAGCAACATTCTGCATTGGCAACATTTATTTAATGACA